>JAEIFU010000915.1:0-90364 GCA_018904235.1 Lordiphosa stackelbergi
TTTTCTCGTGGACGGATTTTCCAAAATCGGGCAAACACGTGTCGAATTATTGCTCGTACTATGCTTACAAACCAAGTGTCGAGTCAATCGGATGAAAAATTAATTTTTTTTACACAGTTTGGCTGAATGGAAAAAGTGTAACGTCCGCAACGTAAAGTCCGCAACAGACTAAAAATTAAGATATTTTAATAACGGGACAACTTATCATTCTTTTGAAAGCTGGGTTGAAATGGTCATGACTTACATTTTTGGTAACGTCCGCAACGGAACTTTAAACAAGCATAATTTTTTTTCAGAAACAGATAACCTTTTACTTTAAATTGGGTTTGAAAGTACTCTCAAAGAACTGCATTTTGCAAATATTTGCTTACAAAGTAGGGAGGGGGGGTTGTGATCATAGTTTTGTTTTTCGAACATAACTTCGCCAAAATCAATATTTTTCGTTCTGTAAAATTTGTATTTTAGGTAAAAGATGCACAAAACTTTCCTCATCACTAGTTTTAAAAAAATTAAATATTGGGTTTTTTTTATTTCATATTGAAAAAAAAAGTGATTTTTTGACATTTCGAAAATTTGTGGGGGGTTGTGAGCCACCCATCTAAAAGTTCAAAATTCGTGTTTTTATGCCATTATTCTTTATTAAATGAAAAAAATGAACAATTTTTCTCATATTCTGAATTAAGAAATATCAATGAAGAGACCAAATTGATTGACGGCATAAGGCTTTTTTTCTTTTATATACGAGCACTTTTTGCTTGTGGCTGTTCTTTTGTTTGCCTTTTTTAATGTTTTTTTTACTTCTTTGGAGAGTTTTTCCTCTTTTTTATTGCGCGTCATTGCAATATTCTCTTTGAAAGTCAAAACCGACTTTTTTTCAAAGTGGCTCACAACCCCCCATATCTCTCCTTTTTTGTGGTGACGTCACATAACCAAAAAGAAATTGTTACAAAAAAAAAACATATTTCTATCAAAAAGGCAATTGACCAAAGATATTTCCCTCATACTTACATTTGTCATTACGAAAAAAATTTTGTATAATATTCACAAGTCAAAAATGAAAAAAAAACTTTCTTTTTTGAAAAAAAAGTCGAGTTCTGGTTCACGAACTTAAAGAAGGTGTAGACTGATAGGTTGCTTGCCAAAAGTTAGGTAATAAGAAGGGAGACACATGACATAAACAAAAAGTTTAAATATATTTTTTTTTGTGGCCAATATTCGAGTGGCTCACAACCCCCAACGGCTCAGAACCCCCCATTCTCTCCTACATTGTAACTTTTGGTTCATTTTGAACAAATGTAATAAACTTTAATAAAAACAAACCAAATTTGAACAATACAAATTTTTTTTTTTTTGTTTTAAGGAACGTAACCATTTATTTTGTACTGAATCCGTGTTTCGCTTAACACGAGGTTTTCTAGGAAAGTGTATATTTCTGCAAATACATACATTAATATTCATGTGCAACCTTCTTTGTACATAGATATTTATGTAATTTGTCAGTCTCGAGGTGTTCTATTCCGCTGTGGCGAAGTGTCTAAATTTTAAAGAGAGCAGAGAGCGCGACATTAATGACAGTATTGCTTAGACATTTTCTAAACAAACACAAATAAAGAAATACGAAATAAAAAAAATAAAATAATAATCAAAAATTTCTCCGCAGCATGACTGCTCACCTCAAAGTTTCAATGCTTACTGACAAAAATAAGCACTTCAAAAGAGGGCAGGAATGCGGAATAGAACTACTGTATACTAGACTGGTCCAGATTTAAAAAATTCTGGAAATTGCCAAATGTCCCGACGGATTCTGAAAGTTTGACACAAAATAATAGCAAAATTGTTTAACAACAATTAAATGATTTAAGTGCAATCGAAGGTAAAAAATTAAAAAAAAATTGTGTTCACTAAATTTTATTTACATTTTATTAAAGATGAGTCTGACTGGAGTGAAGATTTTGAAGTTTCAAGGTACCAAAAAGCCAATAAAATACCAAAGAAAGACACTTCTATTGACAGCAAGTTGTTATCGACGCTTGATGGAATTGGATTGAGTGATTATCAAGCCGTAAGGGAGCCATAGGTGCTGTAGCTAGATCATTAGGTCACAACATAGATGAATTGCTTATATCGAGATCAACAATTCGACGAGCCCGTATAAAGAACCGAGCCGAAACGGCTAAGATGATAAAACAAAATTTTGTGGTAATGGGTTGAAATATTAATTTAACTAATACATTTACCGAACTTCTTTACTAGATAAAATATGGTGTTGTTCATTGGGATACGAAAATTCTATCAGACATAACAGGAAACCAATTAGTTGATCGTATTCCAATTCTTGTATCTCAACAATGTGGAGTCCAGTTGCTGGGTGTACCAAAAATTCCATCTGCCACTGGTGAAGCCATGTCAGTTGCTACATTTGAGCACTTATCTAAATGGAATATAATGGATGATATAGTTGCAATGTGCTTTGACACAACATCATCAAATACAGGTCCATTTTTGTTCCGTTGGAACAAAAACTGCATCGTCCACTTCTAAATCTAGCTTGTAGACACCACATCTATGAAGTTTTTTTGAAATCCGTTTTCGATGTAAAATTCGGTGAAACCTCTGGACCAACAGTGGCAATTTTTGAGCGGTTCAAGAAGGCCTTAGTAGTCTTAATAGTCTTAAATGATATAAAAGACGAAACAATTGGATATTGCCGCCAACAACTTAAGGAATCTTTCTTACGTGCCGACTACAAAGAATACCTCATTTGGAAATATACGTTTTCGATTCCCAGGAGCAATGCACCATGCGCGATGGATGTCTAAAGCGCTGTACGTGCTAAAAATATTTGTGTTTATAAAACATTTTCAAGTGTCAAAAAAGGATTTTAGTGCGATAAGGGATGTAAGCCTTTCATTATCAAGTTTTATGTAAAAGCATGGATTGGCTGTGTTGGCCTCTACCGCAATAGGGCTCTGGCCCTACCATTGCGGTGGCTGCAACCTTGCGTGCCAGTTCATCGGCCAATTCGCTTCTATTATTATTATTATTACTTACTTACTTCCTAGTGCTACAAGTTGCATGAAACTTATGATTAGGGCACTAGTCACAAAAAATAAAAATTCACAAAAAAATAAAATTCTAATTGAATCCTTAAATCTAAATAAATGACACATTAACATTAAGAAAAACATTGAGAGAAACAAATTGATATTGATAGTAGATTATATATTCTAATGTGCTAAGCTTTTACTGACTATTGAGTTGATTTTGGAAGTGTGCAAATAGTTTAACTCGAAATTGAGGTGCGCTTCTAATTGTCTTTAAATCATGCGGCAGATTGTTCCATAGGCGAACAGCATATATATAAAAAATGTTTTTCGGATGAGGATAACCGATGTCTTAAGCAGACAATATTATTAGTACGTCGTGATGTAGAGAATTCAAGTTTCTCATAGAGGTACTTTGGTTCTTTGGTACTAATAAGCTTATGTAAAAATATCAATGCTCTGTATTGTATCCAACTATCTAAATTGAGGTCAAAAAGCTTTTTAGAGTAATTTGAAACATGGTCAGTTGGCTTTAGGTCAAAAACGTATCTAGCTATGTTGTTGAAGGCTACATTCAGACTATGTTTGCTAGCTGCATCAGGTCTTTGCTATTAAAAGTCTAATATGAGTAGGGAGAAAATGCTGTGTGAGATACAGTAGTCTGAGGGATCCGTATATTTTACCTGCAGCCTTGGTTATATGGTCACTCCAGGAAAGAGTTTGATTGAGCGTTATACCCAGATTGCATACTTTTTTTACATAGTCAATTGTATTATTCTCAATTTTTAATTTTGGCAAGTCTCCTGTTTCTAATGCTTTTTTGTATATTACAATACATTTCGATTTTATCGAGTTTAAGCCTAGTCCATTCTGGTTTGACCACACACTAACTTTAGATAACTCACTGTTGGACACAGTAACACATTCATTAATTTTGGACAATGGACGACAAACATACATTTGAACATCATCAGCGTACATAGGACTACACATTTTGAGCAAAAACATCTGGGAGATCATTTACGTAAAATAGAATATAACAATGGACCAAGAACTGATCCCTGAGGGACTCCACGCTTAAGGGACAGAAATGAAGAAGAGGCGGACGATGTATGTAACAATAGCGACGCTTGGTTAGGTAGGATCGCATTAGTTTTTGTGCAGTACTCGAGAAACAATAGAGACTTTTCAATTTCGCGCATAATATGTCATGGTTGACGGTATCAAAAGCTTTGCTATAATCAAGCAGTGTCAGAAAAGTAACGTTACCATCATCCATGTTTTTCCTGATGTCTTCAACTATATTTAGTATAGCTGTCGTGCAGCTCTATTTTTTCTAAACCCGGATTGATTATCGCTCAGAAGGTGGTTGCTAAGCATAAATTCGTTAATTTGACTGGCCATCAAATTTTCGAAAACCTTTGCAATAAATGGTAGAATTGAAATTGGCCGAAAGTCTCCATTAGTTTTTGGAATAGCCAGTATTTTTGCCACTTTCCAGCTGTCTGGAAAAACCGAGGTAGTCAGGGCGGTATTTATTATATGGGTAATATGAGGTAGAATTCCAGGTAAGATGATTTTTAAGAATGTTGGATTTACATCATCCAGGCCTACTGCGTTAGATTTTACATTTAAAATAGACGCTAGAACATCACATTGACTAACACATGCAAAATTAAAACTACTACCACAGTTGTTATAAGGTACACAATCAATATATAAATTAGACGTAGCTTCAGGTACATGGCATTGCACAAATTTTTCATTTAGCTTGTGTACATCAGTCTCAACATGGGGTGAAGTCTTTTGTTTCCCTATTCCAAGTCCCTTAAGGTCTCTCCATCTTTCACGTGTAGATACTGTTTTCACGAACTTTTCACTGTAGAATGAGCGTTTGGCGTTATTTATCAGCTTCACAACATTTGTTCTCAGATGCTTAAACTCTGAATAAAGGATTGTCGTTTTAAACCTCTTCCATTTTTTAAAAGCAGTATTTCGCCGAGTTATTGCTGATTTTATCCCATCATTAAACCAAGGTTTCTCCCTCGGTTTGATAACTTTAGTTTTTATCGGTACACATGAATTGAACAAGCTTAATATATTAGTTTGCAGTTTTTCAACCTGTGAGTCAACTGACGTCAAATATAGGATTGCATTCCAGTCATAATTACAAAATTCAACATTTAAATGGTCATAGTTTAAATTTCTATAGTCTCTAAAAGTTATTGTACATTCACTAACATTCAAATATATATCATAGGTCATAAATAGGAGGTCGTGCTTTGAAAAACCTGGCACAGTGAGCTGGTCATATAATAGGATTTTATTGGTGTTATTTACAAATATTACGTCAAGTAAGCTGCTACAGGTACTAGTAAAATGTGTTGGATTTATTTGATTAGCTAGTTCTAAGCCAAGCGATTCCATGGAGTTACTTAGGTGGTTTTCAGTTAGAATATTGCTATTAAGATCGCCCATAATTATTACATCATTATACTTCAGGGTCAAATCAGACAACAGAGAGACAAAATCACAGTAATCAATGCTACGATGAGGACGATAGACACAGCCTAGGATTAATTTGTGCTCATACTTAGAACCTCTAATTTCCAAAAAGAGGTACTCGATTGCACTTCCCGGATTATGCTTACAAATAAGTTTAGCCTTTAATTTGTTGTTTAAATAAATTGCCACACCCCCTGCATGGCCCACACGATCACTACGAAATAGATTATAACCATCACAAGAAACTACAGTATCACACATATCAGACAGAAACCACGTTTCGGAAATACAAATAACATCAACATTAGACTCAACAAACAAAAATCTAAATTCATCTATTTTTTTACCAGACTTTGAGCGTTGATATGGCACATATTTAGCCCATTGTGTTGTCTGCCTAAGACTCTGATCATTGAATAGCTGTTCGCACTGGAGTCTGTCACATGAAATTGCATTGCAAGTTTTGTTTACCTATTAGAAGCGCACTCTTAATTAAAATTAAAATGTAATTAAAGTCCCTAAGATGCACACAGAAATAGTAAAACATAAATTCACGAACGCTCTTAAAATTTAAAATAATGAGAAAATATTTGTGAAAGCAAAAGATTTTAAGAGCGAAATAAGTTAAGTGAGATCCATTCTCTCTTATTACTTTGGTGTACAGTAAAGTTCCTGTCAAAGTGATACTCGGCCACCATTTCGTCTCTGGGTTGGAGGATTAAAGCGATTTCCCTTTCCAGCTTTTCAGAGTCTCTGAGGCTTACTATGTGGTTTCTACCCACTCCTTCTGCTGTTAATCTAAGCAGTGTTGCTTTTTTCTTCAGGCAGATGGTATGGTGGAGCGGTGTTAGCTCCATCAAAACCTCGATTGCCGCTGTCGGACAGGTACGCATCGCTCCAGTCATGCATATACATGCCAGCCTTTGCAGTTTTTGCAACTGCGTCCTAACTGTGAGGAGGTTTGCTCTATCTCCCCACACAACAGCTCCATAAGTGAGCATCGGTCTCACAACCATGAGGTATAGCCATCGAAGTATGTGTGGTGCCATGCCCCACGATATTCCGGCTATGCTCCTGCATGTGAATAGTGCTCTAGTGCACTTGCTGAGTACTCTACTTAATAATTAAACCCGAGGTACTTGATGTTTTTCTATTTAAAATAAAAAAAATAATTAAAGGAAATAAATTTGGTTAAATATGTAATTAAACAAAAGAAAAAAACGACCATTCAAAACCCAGCACAAGTGTGCTCCTATTTGAACGATCTCGTTCGTGAATTATCGTTCACAAGACAAACCCGACGTTCACGAAAAAGCACCACTAAAAAGCTTTCTTACTAAAACTGGCACAAATCACAACAAAAACGCGAAAATGGCGCATTGAGAAATGTTTTACATTCTAGAATAATTATTAAAATTTAAAAACAAAAGAAAAAAAAGAAAGGCAAAGCTAACTTCGTCTGTACCGAAGTTTTGATACACTTGAAATAGCTTGTCTCAACGGTTAGCGACTTCGACCAAACTTCGCAGATCAGCTTAAAAACATTACATATTACCCATGACCGTGTTTGAGAGCAGTAATATTGAGAACAAAACAGTTTTTCTTACTAAAATCCATTTTCCGAACGAACATTTGTATGGCAGCTACAAGAAGTAGTCATCCGATCCGGTCGGTTCCGACATATTAGCAGCGTGCAGTAAAAAGAAGACTCTGTGCAAAGTTTCAGCTCGATAGCTCCAAAACTGAGGGACTAGTTCGCGTAGAAACAGACAGACGGACAGACGGACAGACGGACGGACGGACAGACGGACGGACAAAGCTTAATCGACTCAGCTCGTCATGCTGATCAAGAATATATATACTTTATGTGGTCGGAGATGATTCCTTCTATGCGTTGCAAACTTCTGGGCAAAATTATAATACACTTTTCAAGTGTATAATAAAAAGAAAAAAACAAAATAAGCAAAAACACAAAAAAAATCTTCGGTAACACGCTGACTCGAGCTCTTGGTTTTTCCACTCAAGTAAAACATTCAATGCAATGCCTTTAACAAAAAGCTTTCAGTCACTTTGGTGAGCTTTGGCTTTGCCTTAATAATGCAGTTCGCCGCAATGTCTCGAGCGAGGTCGGTAGCCATGATGGTAGCGACGCCGACTCTTGCACTAAGCAGTGCGAAGTTATGAGTTCGATCCCTAGAGAAAGAAGACAAAGTCAATAAAATAAAAAAAGAGGAAGTCAGAGAGAGAACTAATTTAATATGAAATGTTAAATAAAATAACTTTTAAAACAAAAAAAATTCATTTAAAACATTTTTTTTCAGCGTTTATTTTGCGAGCACAAAATGTTCTTAAAT
The DNA here is from genome assembly GCA_018904235.1 of Lordiphosa stackelbergi. Lineage (NCBI taxonomy): Eukaryota > Metazoa > Arthropoda > Insecta > Diptera > Drosophilidae > Lordiphosa > Lordiphosa stackelbergi. The sequence goes on from JAEIFU010000915.1 coordinate 7,904, forward strand.
CATGCCCAAGCCGTTCATAAAGTTAGCCCAAAATGTTCATAATATGACACCCGCTGTTCACGGTTCAAGAAAAAGCGGGATTACTCTACTTTTGTCAACGAATGGGCTTGATTTTGGTAGATTTAGAACGATTTTTTTTCTGAGTGTTCCCGCGTTCGTTAGTGTGACCATCCAAAAAGTATGCAACATTTTTTAGGGTGGTAGCGGGGGCTTGGGTTGCACTTTTTTGGGAGGTTTATCCGTCATCATTTCTTCGGCAAATCGATTCATTTTGCTAATTACTAACTATCTCTAGAAGGTACGAATCATCTATCTTTAAAACTGTGGGAGATATAACGTTTTTTCCAAATTGCGGGGGCGGGAGGGGGCGTGGCCAAAATTTGAAACAAACTTGATCTGCGTGCAGATAAAAGAAGCATTTGTCCCATACATGTCAAACCTCTATCTCTTACCATCTCTGAGATCTAGTTGTTCATACGACCGGACGGACGACGGACGGACGGACAGACGGACAAGGCTAAATCGACTCGGCTGTTGATGCTGATCAAGAATATATATACTTTATAGGGTCGGAAATGATTCCTTCTCCCTGTTACATACATTTGCACGACTTTAGTATATCCTTATGTACTCTACGAGTAACGGGTATAAAAATCAAAATATGCTAGCGCAACTCTCAGTCATCCAGATCACGGCGAGTGCGCTGTTAAGCTGCTCACCTACTTGAACAAGTCCGATTACCGTGATGAACAGCATTGTTTCAGAGGTCGCATAAAACGGTCCCCCGTTTGCCTGTGTCAGAAAACGACCGCTTTCGCGCGATCACATTTAATAAAGGTCGGTAACCAACCGTCAACTACGCTCTCTGTCTCTCTTTGGTTGTGAGAGGAGAGAAACACATTTATTTTTAAATTTTTCTGTCAGGTCTGGCTCGGGCCCTTTTGCCAAAATTCACGCATTCAAAAGGTCTTTTTTGTATGTATGCATCGTTGTGTAAGCATACAACAACAACAATATGAATGTGTGCGAAAAACTATATGCCTTCTCTCTTTCTTTCTCACGCTGACTCGCTCTCTGTTTATGCTTAACTCTGGCGCTCTCTTGAGTCTGCAACCGAATGAAACAACCTTTTTAAAGTTCGGTCTTCGTGAAGACCGCATTTGATGAGCGATTGACTGAATTGGGCCTGGAATGGGGTTGCTCTCAGACCGATCGGTGCTGTGTGTTCAACCACGGCCACCGAGCAGTGAGCGAAATCGCTGCTTAAATTCGGTTGAGGGAAGACCGAGCCCGTTTTGTTTTTGTTTTTTTGGTCAGTGACGTGAGCAGAGCGAACTGAACATTGGGTTGAGAGTTATTTGCGAGCTGGAGGACAGGCAAAAAACTCTTCTTCTTAAATTTGGGCTTAGGTACCACCACAAACAAAGAATTTATCACACAATTCTATTTTTTAATAGCAATCGTCTCTATGGAAGCTTGTTGATAAATACGCGGAAACGGAAAATTAAAATTTATGTTATATGTAGCTGACCATACAAAAGACACCTGTGCAAAGTTTCAGCCTTATACTGTTTAAGTCGTGGCCACCAGAATTAAGCTCAAATTTTCCGAACCCGAGGCCTCTTGCCATGGGTTTATCTAACAAAGAAAATTCTCGAAAAAATATGGAAATTATGCTTTTGTGAAAACTTTCAGGAACTATCGGGACATTTTGCAATTTCCAGAATTTTTTAAATCTGGACCAGTCTAGTGTACATACTAGAGATCGAGGCGAAGAAACAAAAAATTACATGCTGTTTACGCTGACTAATGTTTATAATGAGTAGGGTGCCGAACGAGTAGGAAGAAAAAGTAAAAATTACTACTCGCCGCGCACAGTATTATTATGAATGAGAATACTTACTATAATAATATGGCGCAAAGGGAAACCGTAGCTTCGCTGGTTTTATTTTCCAATTTTTATTTCGGTTATTAAGGCTTGCTGCCTGAGTTTTGTTTTTCTCGTTCGTTTTAAAAAAAAACCTTCTTAAAAAAACATTATTGTGTAAAAGGTGTGGGGTGCGACACGGTGAAACCCTAATTAAGTGGTTTTTTTTGCGTTTTTGCGTTCCTTTGAAGTGCTTATTTTTGTCAGTAAGCATTGAAACCCTTTGAGGAGCACAGACGTGGCGGGGAGAAATTTTGATTATTATTTTATTTTTTTTATTTCGTATTTCTTTATTTGTGTTTGTTTAAAAATGTCTAAGCAATATTGTCTATTTATGTCACTGCTCTCTCATGCTCTCTGCTCTCTTTTAAAATTTAGACACTTCGCCACAGCGGAATAGAACACCTTTATTATAGTTTCACCATGCGGTGCGTGTCGTGTTTGCGTGTCTTGAGAAATTTTCTAAATTATCATAATCAATGACCGCAATGGATATAGTGAATAAAATAAAATCAGGTGGGTTGTAGACAAAATTGAAGTATTTTAATAAATATGCGCATTTTATGCATCCCAGCATCCGGCGTGTCAGCGAAAGATGTTTCACTTCGGCAAACCGAGTATTGGAAGACGGCAGGACCAAAGACCAATATAATCTCTAAGATGCCGAACGGCCATATATTGGCCGTTCACTATGCAGCTATTTTTTGGTGGCGACGAAAATCGCGCTCTCTCCGATCACACAAAGTTGAGAGCGTAAAGTCTAAAAATAGAAAGCACTTGCTTCTGTGAGTAATGCTGAGAATACGTCAGCACACTTAATTTCAAGGTATTCAAGTATGGCGTTACTTATCTTCATATTCTAATGTCTTTGGCAGGACCAACTTAAAAGGCGAAAATGTGGATGCCATATTATTCCCACATTCTTATGAAAACGACTCTACTTAAAAGGCACTGCAAAACATTATACAGATTACACGACTCACTTGTTAATATTAATTACACAGTGTTACAAAAAAAAACAAGTGAGAAAGTCGGTCAAGCCCCACTATAAAATACTCTGTACCTGTTCCTCTCTCTCCCCTCTCTCTTCCTCTTTCTCTCTTTCTCTCTCTCTAAGATTGTGCGGCGTTGGTTGTGAAAGGGGGGTGCAGGGGGGTGATTCACTTATTTGCTCATAACTTGAGAACCGCTCATCCGATCTTTATCATTTCTTCGGCAAATAGATACATATTGCTAATGACTAACTATCTACAAAACTGTGGGAGATATGACGTTCTTCCAAAATTGCGGGGGCGGGGAGGCGTGGCCAAAATTGAAAATAAACTTGATCTGCCTGCTAGTATAAGAAGCATTTGTGCCATACATGTCAAACCTCTATCTCTAACCATCTCTGAGATCGGTTTGTTCATACGAACGGACAAACGAACGAACAAAAGAACAAACGAACTTGGTTTTAACATCCCGCCTGTTGTTTATGCAGAAGAAAAAGATATATTCTATAGAGGGGAAGTAATGCCTTCTTTATTTTTCCTTCTACTTTTCCCCAAAATCCATACTCTTCTACCCTCCACAGCAGATTTTTTGAAAAAAAATCTGCACATACTTTTCACGAGACCCAGTACATATTGTTGGGCTAGTCGAGTATAGCATTTCCTCATACTTGGTTTTCTCCTAACACCCCCAAAATCTGAAGTTATGGTCCAAAAACCGCTTTTTGCTTTTGTACCTCACTTAAATAGATATAACTCGCGAATGGACCGTCCGATTGTTCATATCCTTATCAATTCCGGTAGCGACGAGAGGAATCTAATACATTTTAATCAATGGTTTGACTAATTTAACGCGATGGCTGAGAAATGCGGCTTACAGATCTGTCATTTCCCTTTTTTTTGAGAAATTTGTACTTTGACCATCACTGGTTTTACTATTTTATTCTATGCGATTTTTTCTTAAAATTTATTATAAAAGCCCATTTAATTCTCCGTTGAACGGTTGTTGTCCCAATGAATTTGGATACCGTTTGACGAAGTTATGCGTACACCTCGACAATCTAGTATTTTTTTAGAAAGCACGCAACACAGGATAAAACAGATCAACAGAAAATCCTTTTTCCATCACATTTGTACGAAACAGACGGACAGGCTTAATTGACTCAGCTCGTCATGCTGGTCAAGAATATACATATATACTTTATGTGGTCGGAGATGATGCCTTCTAAGCGTCGCAAACCTCTAGCTCTTACCGTCTTTGACAGACAGACCGCTGGTCATGTGGATAGAAGGACATGACTATTTCGACTCGGCTCTTAGTGCTGATCAAGAATATATATTCTTTCTGGCGTTTGCCTTTGGCACCGAAGACCCTTGAAGACCCTTACAGCCCACAGTTAACATTTAGAGTTGGCTTAAGTTGGAGAACACATCTGCAGACTCTACAAAATGCACCAGTCAGAGTTAGATACTCTTGTACATGAAATTAAAATTTAAAATTATTTTGATGAAACAATAAGCGAGTTAGTGTCGCATATCACAGTCAAAAATTGATCCATGCTAGCGATTCACCTTTCTCATATTTATTGGCCCAAAAATTGTGAAACATGAAAATTTATATTTATATAAGAATTTAAAAATATTTTTTGAATCTGGCGCCAAAGAAAACAGAGCATACTTGTAGGGGGCACCTATGTTAAGGTTGTCAAAAATATGTTGGCTTACTAAAAAAAAATACTAGATTGTCGAGGTGTACTTAGAAATGCGCGCATAACTTCGTCAAACGGTATCCAAATTCATTGGGACAACAACCGTTCAACGGAGAATTAAATGGGCTTTTATAATAAATTTTAAGAAAAAATCGCATAGAATAAAATAGTAAAACCAGTGATGGTCAAAGTACAAATTTCTCAAAAAAAAAAGGAAAATGCCAGATCTGTAAGCCGCATTTCTCAGCCATCGCGTTAAATTAGTCAAACCATTGATTAAAATGTATTAGATTCCTCTCGTCGCTACCGGAATTGATAAGGATATGAACAATCGGACGGTCCATTCGCGAGTTATATCTATTTAAGTGAGGTACAAAAGCAAAAAGCGGTTTTTGGACCATAACTTCAGATTTTGGGGTGTTAGGAGAAAACCAAGTATGAGGAAATGCTATACTCGACCTGCTCTACAGCGTGGGGTAGGTCATTTCGAAAGTATATTTTCGCTGTAACACTGTGTTATTGTGTTTATTTATTTTCCTGTACTAGATGTTATTGACAGGTACTAAGAGTTTTAACAGAGAAAACGTCTAAGTATAACACACTATGGCGGAATTTCGAGTTGTGCACCTCTAGCTTTGCTCTTAGCTAGCTCGCCGGATTGTCGGGGTTCTTCCTACTCTTCCTATCATGCCATACACACACATTCATAATGATTTTTAGGTGCACTTTTTCTACAATGTCCGAAAGGACCTACTAATCAAATTAATGTAATTAAAGTCTACTTATTAATGTACCGATACACCGTCACTACAAGAGTCTATCAGACATAGGGAATTAAGATGTTGTATTTTCCCTTTTCTCGACCCACCCTACCTAGGTAATACAACCAAGAGTTGCATTAGCCCCTTTTTTATATATTTAGACCGTGTTCATATTACCTCTCAACTTCTCCAGGCTCTACTCAGGACGAATTATGATTCACTTAGAACATGTTTTTAAATTCAACAAAATTGCTTTAATAATTCAGTATAAAAATTCTTCATTTTTGAGACCATGTCTTTGCTTAACAATTACAAGGGAAAATATAGAGATATGTTTAGATAGAACTACAACTAAATGTAATATATGTATATGGTTTTTAACATTAAAATTTATAAAGAGCGAAAGAGACTGATATTGGTAAGATGCTGATAAACCTCTAATTTAGGATATATAAAAATTATAAGTTTGACATGTATGTACCATTTAAGAATAATACCTTTAACTTTGTTCATAACCCATTACTCACTCCGTTATCCTTGAGCTCAATGATGACGATGTGCTGGTAGCTGTAGGGACTAAAAATAATCATAAGTATATACATGCCAACAAAATTAAGACTAAAACTTCATATTTTCATTCATATCTTACCAACACAAGTCCGATCAAAGCTTAACAATTAAATTTCTGATACTAACTAACTTAGTTCTAATTATATTGATAGGGATTCAAAAATATAACAACTTCATTTTTGCATTCTTTGATAAACAAAACTAACTTCACTCGATTCTATTGAGCATAACCAAACACAGTTTGAGAAGCACTGCTATCAATAGGTTTTGGGACAATGACGATTAGCAGAGAGAGACCAAGAAGGCATGGTTATCAGTGCGTTAACCTTGAACTTGAAATTTTAACATCAGCTGTTGAGCTCTCTCAACGAAATATGCTCTACGTTTTAAATGGGGCTTCGCCGACTCCAAATGCAGCTTGGGCACTGAGCTCCACAATATGGGTGACTTCTAAAATTTAAGCCTGGCGGACGAACCAAAGGTTAAGACACATGCTTGGGTGGCTTGGCAGCAACACAGACAAGAACACTATATCTAAGAAATGTTAAGCATCGGTCGCGCTTTGCATATTGTACACTATCGCGTGTAGTGGAACATTTAATTAAGCTGCATGATGTACTCGATCTCTTTTTGCTGGCGGTCTTCCTTCTTTCGTCTTTCTGGTCTGAGGTTAGGTTTAGGTGTTACGTAATCTGGGAAGCTCCGAGACACTTCCCGACACGTGCGCCGGTTCTAGCCGCAGAAGAACCAAATAAAATCTTCTTTCTTTCCTACGGTCGGAACCAGAAGGGGAAGGGTTATTTGTATTCCCCTTTAACCGCACTTTACTTGTGCTTTCCAGATTTTGGTACTATATAAAAAAATATATAAAAAGATTACCACTACTTAATTTTCCGTTTCGCCAATCCTTTCGTACCTCTTATTTTAACTTTCACTTTAAAATTCACTAGGAGCGTCGATTCCAGCCAGAAACAGGACACAACCGTGTATTTTTGTTAATTCAGCTACTTTGTTCACCCGAAGCCAAGGTTAGCAAAAAATTTAATGTCTTTCAATACGCAAAAGGAATGAACATACACCTGTACTCGTTGCGGACTCAATAGCACTGATTTGTGGGAGATCGTGTCTGAGTTAATTAACCCATCCACGCAGTGCAAGCTTTTAGAAAAAGCTTACGCTTACGCTTACGCATGCGTATGGTCTCTTTCCTTCTTGCAGCTAGACATAACCAGTGCGAGGGTGGCGCCAGCACCTAACTGCATTATGGCATGATCTGAGTCCAAGACCACGTTGCTTTGAGTGAAAGCTCACCTTCAAAGAAAGCTATCTACTAAGGGAGAGAGCTTCCTACGAGGTCCAAGAATAGCTTTGATTGCGGCTATATAGACTCCTACTACTATTTTAAAAAGCTTATATTCTTAGTAGTCTTCTATTTTACTTTAACGATATCTTTAGTTATTTTTACTCGAGAGATAGTATTTTGTCGCTTGCCGCTTGTGGTCACACTTACGCACATACCGCAGAATAACAAGCCGGCAGAAGCAGACGTGATTCGTTGTTCAAAAAGATTTAAAGTACTATTCCAGCAACAACTAACTTACCCAATTAAAATTGTATGTGATTATTGAACAGTGAGAAATATGAAATTGTTTGTAGTCTTAGCGCTACTTGCGTCCTTGGCGCTATCGGGTGAGTAATTAGTAGAAAATAAAATACAAATGGCAAAAATGTTGCTTTGAACAAAGAAATTCATTTTGTGGTTGTATGAGTGTCTAAGCTGTATCAAGTTTATTTCTTACATACATATATATGCATGTATGTATTCACATACTCTAAGCAAATATGGCTGCCCCTTACCGTTGCTTAAACTACCGTTTATTTATTCTATTCTGCTACAACAACATACCATAGGTCAGGCCACCAAACCTCCACGTTGGGATCCCAATTACATAGTCACGGGCACTCTTTACATACCGTATGCTGAAATTGCCGAACCCTTCTATGCTTGGTACGACCAGAACACCAAGAGATCCCGCATAGACTACTATGGCGGAATGGTAAAGACCTATCAGCTAGCTGGCGAAGGAAACTATGGCACCATGCTGAAGTTGGCCCCAATTACAACCAAAGATGAGCTCAACAAGTTGACCTGCCTCCAGGTGAATGGCACCGCGGATCAGACCGTTGAGATTCAAAGCATTTTACCAGATGCCAAGCCATTCGAATTGATTGGCACCGAAACGTTCTTGGGCTACACTTGTGACAAGTTCCGCTTGGAACAGACCATTGGACAGAAGAAGAATGTGTATACATTGTGGGTGCGGTACAAGAAGTCTCCACACTATCCCGCCAGTCGCATGCCCATTCCCGTGCGCTACGAGATGAGAGGCTACAACACGCTGCTGGGCTCCCACTACGATCACTACTATCTGGATTATGACAGTTATGAGCACGACGATATACCCAACGAGGTTTTCGAGATCGATGACAGTCTGACGTGCGTGGGCTTCCCGGGACCGGGTTCGGGTCACTATGCCACATTCAATCCCATGCAGGAGTTCGTGTCCGGCGTCGATGCCCATGTGAACAAAGCGTTCCATCACTTCAAGCACAAGCATGGCGTTAGCTATCGCAGCGACAAGGAGCATGAGCACAGACTTAACATTTTCCGCCAGAATTTGCGCTACATTCACTCTAAAAATCGGGCCAAGTTGACTTACACGCTGGCCGTGAATCACCTGGCCGATAAGACGGAGGAGGAGCTAAAAGCGCGTCGTGGATATAAGTCGTCGGGCGTGTACAACACTGGCAAACCCTTTCCCTACGATGTGAGCAGGTATCAGGATGAGATTCCCTCGCAGTACGATTGGCGTTTGTATGGGGCAGTTACTCCAGTTAAAGGTGTGTTTTAGAAGTGTTTCTAACATGAATATCAATTGCATCTCTTTTTCCCCCTTCCAGATCAATCGGTGTGCGGCTCCTGCTGGTCTTTTGGCACCATTGGCCATTTGGAGGGCGCATTCTTCCTGAAGAACGGCGGCAATTTGGTTCGACTCTCGCAACAGGCACTGATCGATTGCTCTTGGGCATATGGAAACAATGGTTGCGACGGCGGTGAGGACTTCCGCGTCTACCAGTGGATGTTGCAGTCTGGCGGGGTGCCCACCGAGGAGGAGTATGGTCCATATCTTGGCCAAGATGGCTACTGCCACGTCAACAATGTCACACTGGTGGCCCCCATCAAGGGTTTTGTAAATGTCACCTCCAACGACCCGAATGCCTTCAAACTGGCTCTGCTCAAGCACGGTCCCCTTTCCGTTGCAATCGATGCCTCGCCAAAGACCTTCAGCTTTTACTCGCACGGCGTTTACTATGAGCCAGAGTGTAAGAACGATGTGGATGGCCTTGATCATGCTGTATTGGCTGTCGGTTTCGGTACCATCAATGGCGAGGATTATTGGCTAGTGAAGAACTCTTGGTCCACGTATTGGGGTAACGACGGTTACATCCTGATGTCTGCCCGCAAAAACAATTGCGGCGTTATGACCATGCCAACTTATGTCGAAATGTAAAGACTTAATCATTTTATTTTCTTTTGTACTCTACTCCTACCAAGGGCTTTAATAAGCAATAAACGTTGCATTGATATTATACTATTTCGTAATTCATCATTCGCCTTCTTATTGCAACTGAGGCTCTGGCTCAATGAATCCGATCCGGCCGGTTTCGCTACATGTTCAGTCTATATGCATTTCAAGACTTTGTTCATAGTTTGATCAATATCGCTTTTAAACTGACTGAGGAGATGTTATAGAAACAAACGGACGGAGGGACCTGAATATTTCAACCTAACTTGCATAGGAATATGTGTAAACTTTATGGATTGGAAAATGCTTGCTTTAATGCTTCACAAACATCAAATCAATTTACACGCCCGTGTTTAGACGATAAAGTTTGCTTTACGGAGCTCTTCAAAATTTCGTTCACATTTACTTGATGAAAATTGCTTCGTGAAGTTTTAATAGAAATATATGTATTAAACAAGTCAACCAACCAGATAAAAGTGCAGTACAAAGTGCGGGGCATGTTCGGTCATTGTCATTCTAAGCTTATCGCTTGCAGTTGCCACACAATGAGTGAGTTGTGTGATGCATTTAATTAATGTCTTAATCTTAACTGGCTACCACAATGAAACTTCATAATATTATTAGTTACTAGCAGATACACGGCGCAACGCCATGTGAGATGAGAATATGTCGAAATTTCATTTTAAAGGTTTCCAAAAAATTAGATCACACAAAAACTAAATGTGATATTAACAAGCGTTTTTTTTTCATTCGATACCGTGTAGGCAATCAGCTCCTTTTTGATGCTGAACTCACTTATTAAATATTAGGAAGGTCGCCAGATAAATTACAAAAGTTAACCAAAAATTTAAAACATAGGACCATGGTTGCAAAAATTTTTTGAGAACGGTTTAAAAGTGCGAACATTTTAACCACTAAGCAATCAAACATAGAAACGTGATCCTTGTTTTGTTTTTGGTTTCACTTCGTACCTTGAGAATAGCCATATTAGCCAGAGAACAGGAGGGGGGACAGCGACACCAGAACAATGAGCACGCTTCCTTAGTAGAGTGTTTTGCATACAAAAATATTCTCCATGGGGGAGGGTTTAACCCCCAAAACCACAACATCACCATGGAGTATAACAAGAAACAACCACGGAAATTGATACAAAGCCTTAAAAACATGGGTTTATTTTCTACAATTTTGCTAATGGAAATGTGCGGAACTCGAAAAATATACTTCAACTACCGAGAGCTATCCACTCTCAAATATTTCAAATTATTGGTCTGATCTAGTAGGCGTGCTTTTTGGTGCCTCTTGACATATGAATTCGAGCACTTTTAATATAAAATACAAGCGTTTATTCGAAAATCGATAGTGAATTCTGTGGCACCCCCGATTGTTAAAAAAAAATTTTTTATTTCACTAATGCAATTTAATTTACGCTAGTTTACAGCATTTCCGATCCCGAATATTTGACAGTCATTTCATATATAAATCCCTTTGCTGAGTCCAAAAATGCAGTCCAAATATTTTTTAGTGGGGCCGTCTCCGAAAAATCGCGGAAAACTAGTTTTTCGATTCTGAAAAATAGTACCTTTAGAAAAATGTGTATATCTTCAGTATCGACTCATTCATTATAAAACTGTAATGTTATGTGGAAGGTAATGGAACGCCCTATCATTCATTCACACACCACTTCTTAATCCGGTGCTTGACTTCGGTGTTATAAAGGCTTTTATCGGCCACTTTGCATTAAATTAATCAATTTTTTTAAAAAACTGTAAAATTTATTTTACTGCTGGTCACCAAAGACTAATTTATTAAAAATGCAACGCCACATAATTCACTTAAATCTGTTCAAGAATATAGAAGTTATTGCCATTTAACTAAAAAGTTTCTATATCTATATATATAAACTAGCAAATAACCCTACGCGCTTCGCTGCGCCTTCAACAGTATGCTCTTTGCTGATGGGTTTTCCCTCCAACTCCCACCCCCATCCCTCCCATCCACTCTACATCCAATTCCACCCAGTTCCCACTCACTTCCCACCCATTATCCCGCCACCATCCCGCCCACATCCCACCGACTTCCCTCCCACTTACCTTCCACTTCCCGCCCTCATCTCACCCACATCCCTCCCACTTACCTCCCACTTCCCGCCCTCATCTCACCCACATCCCTCCCACTTCCCGCTCACATACCATCATGCAGAATTTTCTGATCGTTAGGTCAAATATTCCAACTTCAGAAAATCACATTTCAAACTATTTCGAATTCTGTCCTTCCAAACAGAGTTTCAAGCTAATCGGGTGAAAAATTGTTTTTTCATGCACAATTTTCCGGGAATTTCCTGACCGTTGGGTCAAATTTTCCAACATCAAAAAATCACATTTCGATCCTAACAAACCGAGTTTGAAGCCAATCGGATGAAAAATAGATTTTTGATGCAGAATTTTCCGGGAATTTTCCGACCGTTGGGTCAAATTTTCCAACTTCAGAAAATAACATTTCAAACTGTTTTGTATTCTATCATAACAAACCGAGTTTCGAGCCAATCGGATCAAAAATAGTTATCTTCCATGCAGAATTTTCCGGGAATTTTCCGACCGTTAGGTCAAATTTTCCAACTTCGGAAAATCACATTTCGAACTATTTCGTATTATATCCTTACAAACCGAGTTTCAAGCCAATCAGATGAAAAATAATTTTTTGCATGCAGAATTTTCCGACCATTTTCCTCGTGGGCGGATTTTTCAAAATCGGGAAAACACGTGTCGAATTATTTCACGTACTATGCTTACCAACCAAATTTCAAGTCAATCGGATGAAAAACGGAATAACATTTTTCCCGAAATACAATAGCTTGTCTCAACGGTTAGCGACTTTGACGAACTTTTCACAAAACCCTACCGTGTTTAAGACATTGAGAACACACCGTTTTTCTTCACCACTAACAGAAGATTCATGTCCAAATTTCAGCTTTCTATCTCTTACCGTTTAGGCTCATATCACCAATAACGCCACCCCGCATTTTACCGTTTAGCTGTGCGATGATTGCCAATCAGTTAGTCAGTCAGTCAGTCAGTCAGTCAGTCAGTCAGTGAATCAATCAGTCAGGACACTCTCTTTTATATTTATAGAGATGTGTACGCCCGACTAATATGGAGACATATTATCAACGCCCAGCCTAAACGGCAAATCCTACAGGTTTGAGATTTGGCATAGAACTTCGTTTAGTTATGCAGGCGCGCACTAAGGAAAAAAATTTGGAAAATTCCACCCGAAAAAGTCGGAGAAGCGTCGGAAAAGTTTGTATGGGAAAAATTTTATTTTCCATCCGATTGACTTGAAACTTGGTTTGTAAACATAGTACGCGAAATGATTCGACACATTTCGGAAAATCGCCGAAAATTCTGCATGCAAAAAAAACTATTTTTCATCCGATTAGCTTGCAACTCGGTTTGTAAGGACAGAATAAGAAATAGTTTTAAATGTGATTTTCTGATGTTGGAAAATATTACCCAACGGTCTGAAAATTCCCGGAAAAGTCTGCATAAAATTAAATATTTTTCATCCGATTGACTTGAAACTCGGTTTGTAAGGGTAAGGTAAAAGGTAAAACTGGCTATACAGCTCCTCAACGGGGCCAAGCCAAGCTTCTCTCAATCTCTTGGCGTGTGTGCTTTAAATTTTTCGCACAAGAGAAAGGGACCTACAGTTTAACGCCGGATCCGAACGGCAAAGTTTGAGAAATTGCTTTTTCATGGCTAGTTACTTCACAGCTGGCGCCACTAAGCTGGTGAAGGTGACCGTATGTGTAAAAGCTAGTTTCTAAAGAAAGAAAAAAACTTTTATTATTAGATGTTCAGAGGCGGGATCGAACCCACGACCTCCCGCCCAGCAGTCCAGCACACTAACCACTGGGCACAGACGGTTTGTAAGGGTAGAATACGAAATAATTTGAAATGTGATTTTTCAATGTCGGAAAATGCGCCCTCATGCGACTTGAAACTCGGTTTGTAAGGTCAAAATGAGAATTCATGTGTGTTTTCATTTTCTTCATTTGGAAATACCGCCGGGATGCCCACTGGGAAGTGGTTAGGAAGTGGATGGGATGTGGGTGACAAGTTGTTCTGGAAGTGGGTGAGATATGGGCGGGAAGTGTGTTGTATGTGGTTGGAATGTCTGTGGGAAGTGGGTGGGATGTGGGCGGGAAGTGGGTGGTATGTAGATGGGATGTAGGTGGGAAGTGGGTGGAATGTGGGTGGTAAGTGAATGGGAAGTGGGTGGATTGTGGGCGGGAAGTGTGTGGATTGGGGCGGGAAGTGGGTGGTATGTAGATGGGATGAAGGTGGGAAGTGGGTGGTATGTGGGTGGGAAATGGGTGGTAAGTGAATGGGAAGTGGGTGGATTGGGGGCGGGAAGTGGGTGGTATGTGGGTAGAAACTGTTTGGAAAGTTTGTGGGAATTGGGTGGAGAGTGGGTGGGATGTGGATGGGTAGTAGGTGTGCATTGGTTCTATACTGTTGAAGGCGCAGCGAAGAGCGACGGGTTATTGCTAGTTAAAGGTATATAGGGCATTTCCAAAAAAAGGTCCACCTAGGCCAAAAAAATTAAAGTGGTTAAAAACACTATATTTGACAGAATTTTCATAGGGAAACAATTAAATTAAACTAATGTAAGCTAATCTTACATTTACTAATTACCCAATTGGATATATTCGGTTTCACGGCCGTGGTAGAGCGATTTTTCTCATTATACCCTGTTCTCATTAAAACTAAGAAAAAGGGGATCATGAAGTTGTGCAAATGTATGTAACAGCCAGAAGGAAGCACCTCCGACCCCATAAAGTATATATATTCTTGATCAGCATCAACAGCCGAGTTGATTTAGCCATGTCCGTCTGTCCGTCCGTCCGTCCGTCCGTCTGTCTGTCTGTATGAACGCGTCGATCTTAGAGACTGAAACAGATAGAGCCACAATTTTTGGCATGTATGTAGGTGTATACTGTACCCACATCGAGTTTGTTTCAGATTTGGAAAATTCCTCCTCCTCCATCTTTTAACAGCGAAAAACTGTCTTTTTCTCTGTATAAACGCGTGGATCTCAATGACTATAAGAGGTGGAGCCACTAATTTTTGCACGTATGTAGGTGTATTCTGTACCCACATCGAGTTGGTTTCAGAATTCCACCTCCTCCATCTTTTAGCAGCGAAAATCTGTCTCTCTCTCTGTATGAACGCATTGATCTCAGAGACTATAGGAGTTAGAGCCACAAATTTTTGCATGTGTGTAGGTGTATACTGCACCCAGATCAAGTTTGCTCCAGATTTGGCAAATTCCTCCCCCTCCTTCTTCTAACCGCGAAAAACTGTCAGAGCTACAATTTTTAAGCTTTAGCCTAGTAACTTAATATATATTTAGTTAGGCCCAATATCTGTCTGTTCTTTATACCACTATAAGATCCGAGCAAAAACACCGAAGATATGCAAGTGCGCCTCCCCATTTATTCAAATAAATTTTAAAATAAAAGGAATTCAAAGCTATAGGAACCACATTACTTGGAACAGGGTATTTTGCTGTCGGGACACTCGACCGCAACACTCTTACTTGTTTTGACATTAAATTTGCTTAATTTTTTTGGAAAAAAGTGACTATCGATTACATGTACTTTCGCTATCTAAAATCTTTCTAATTGTACAAAGGGCTATACAAGAATCCATTAGAAACCATGAGAAACTATGCCAATACAATTAACTGTAAGTTTTTGCTTCGCATTATAGCAGAAACCACATAAATATGATGATGGAAAAAATTACACGTTCGACATGTCACGTATCGACAGAGATAAAAAAATTTTTATAAAAAATGTGCTCAAGATTTTTAAATCAAATAACATACAATTTAAAGAGCTATTCATTCATAAGATATTAAAATTATTTGGGATTAGTTATTGTGTTAAGTTTCGCTAAGCTTTCTCTTTATATAGCTACTCGCGAAAACCACTTCTGTTTTTGTCACGTTCGAATGGCTTCCAATTTGGTCATTATTTTGGAAACCGAATTTTACTTGTTGTGCACTTTAACACTAATTAAAGTGCTTGCGAATTAAAAATTCGATTTATTTTGACTTTTTATACACTTGAAAAGTGTATTATAATTTGGCCCAGAAGTTTGTAACGCATAGAAGGAATCATCTCCGACCACATAAAGTATATATATTCTTGATCAGGACGACGAGCTGAGTCGATTAAGCTTTGTCCGTCCGTCTGTCTGTTTCTACGCGAACTAGTGCCTTAGTTTTGGAGCTATCGAGCTGAAACTTTGCACAGAGTATTCTTTTTACTGCCGGAACCGACCGGATCGGATGATTACTTCTTGTGGTTTTAGTGAGAAAAACTGTTTTTTTCTCAATATTATCGCTCTCAAACACGGTCATCGGTAATATGTCATGTTTTTAAGCTGATCTGCGAAGTTTGGTCGATGTCGCTAACCGTTGTGACAAGCTCTTTCAAGTGTATCAAAACTTCGGTACAGACGAAGTTAGCTTTGTCTTTCTCGTTTTCATTTTCAATATGTACGACGGTCACGGTTCGACAGAATGGAAATGCCCATATTTGTTTATTGCTTTCTATTTGTTTCATAAATTTCGCTCCTTCGCAGTCAGTTGAATTTTGAAAACTCTCATTAAGAAATTCTTGTTGGCGCTTCAGCATGTCTGCAATGTGCTGCTTTGCAAATTTTTGGTCAGAAGTTAACAAAGAAAGAAATCTCGGGTTTAAGAACACTGCAGCCAATATTGGTAATGAACTCATAATAGAAGAACGTTTATCGAAACACTTATATAGTAGTAAACAATGTTTTGCTGAAGATTTTAGAACAATTGCTCGACATGAAAACCAAGCGTAATAAAACTCACTACGTAGTTGAACATGTTGAAAATTCATCAACTCAACAATTCCTTAAAAAAAAAAATGTTTTTAAAAACCCAAATAATATGCATGAATAAATTTTATTGGAATTTGCTTGGCACTTTTTAAAAGAAGCCTGCGATTATTTTGATCGCGTTCTGTTGAATAAAAGTCACTGCTTCATATGCCTTTCGCAAATTTTACTATATTGTGTAAGTGACCACACTTTTCTTCTTTCTTCATCTTTTGGAGCACGTCTCAATGAAATGTTAGATAATTTACATCATAGTTCCCCAGCCATAGCCCCTGGGGCACAAACAGACTCGCCAATTCACACCGAATGCTTGCCGAAGTCATGCTTCACTGTGTGTTGGAGAGAGACATTGTCACATTATCGCGCTCTCTTCTTGGGGAACCCTGCCTTACATCAGTGCCGGCCAAATGGAGAGGACAGAATAGTGTGCCTGTGTGGGTGAACAAGAGAGCTCTCTCCAGACCACTGTCTTTTTACTTGCAATTCAGTGCAGAGCGATTCACACAATCAAGAGTTCGGCTCACGCTTGCACGACTGACTTCGACTCCTGGTAGCTAGCGGGTGTACGGCACTGCTTTACATCGATATACGCAACAGTTTTGGCTCGACCTTTTTACAAACTATAACTAAAATAGACAAACAAACAAAAATTCTTGCGCACATAACATTTTCAATTAAATGACAGCAACACAATAAAACTTTGGAGTCCCGAAAAGAGAGCACACTCAGAGAGCGCCTTACCTGTCATAGTTGTATCATTGCATATAAACTACAAATTTGACAATAAAATGTATGTATGAATGAAAAGGTAATTTCATTAGCTTTAATTTGGTGTATTAAACTTATTCATAACTTATTTCATAATTGAGATTTCTGTAATTGAAAAATGCAGAATACGGTAATTTGGGACTATCTCGAAATCTGTTCTACTGAGATTTAAACTCCAGATGCGGATTCAGCGCGTGATTTCACATAAGGAATGACATCAAATTGAAGAGGATGAAAAATCGTGTTAACTTGTGTTATCATCCATTCCATTCCATTCCATTCATACTGACCAACGATAGACGACTATTGATTGAGAAACACCTATCGATCTGGTCGGATCTTTCGCAATGTAAAACCCAAAGCAAGAATTTTCCACGTTTTACTTTTCGCATGATCGCAAAATTTATTATTTAAAAAATTAAATAAATTCCGTCTAATATTTTGGGATACCAAAACATTTAAATTGACCATAGAAATATGATTTATTTTCATTTCTTGCTTATATTTTTCAATGCAAGTTTGCAATATACCTCTAATTTCACTAGCCAAAAGACAAATCGTTTGAGTCCGAAAATTTTTTCGTTTTACTTTTAGTAGAACAGGAATCAGTTCCACATTCGAAACACTTTTGTGGAAGTGGAATTGAGAACAAGGCCGATTACCTTTTTTCTAGCTGCTATAAATGTTAATTTAGATATTTTTGATATTAATACGTAATGGCAAACATACAGGATTTTGTGTTGATGTTTTAAGGTTTGAATGTTCGTATATATTTGGAAAGCTCTTAGAAAAACGTTCCCACGCATAGCATGCATTCCCAATTCTTAAATCTTTTTTTGGATCCACGAGACTAAGTTTTTTTTTGTCTGCAGAACAGTAACTGCCTGCAAAGAGACAAGTTGCTAAATTGCATAATCGTCCAAAGGAACTAATTAATAAAATCATCAGGGTTTCTTTACCAAGGAATCTTTAACTTAACTGAAAAATAAAGAATTCGTGACATACACATAGTGAACTATTTCTTTGCTTCTTTTAAAGGAATTTAAAGATTGCCTAACAATTCTAATGTCTCAAGTTTTGGGTAAACTATCATTGTAAAGAACTAAAAAAATCGCATATTTTGCATTAGCTGTTTTTGAATAAGTAAACAACAAAATTATTCCAGAACCCCGGTTTGAAACCGACCGGAGTGAACCTCTCCCGAATTTAGAGGGGTTTGCATCCATGATTTTATCATTGGATTTCTTATATTTTTTAAAGAAACGAGTTCTACATGCGTACATTCTGCAGCTACAATCTTCCCTGACAAAAGAATGCGATCTGATGGGGTGCAAATGGAAACTGCAACAACGTCCTTTATATTAGAACACTCGATGACAAACACCGTGTCGCCTCTGGAGAACTTGTGATGTCCCAAATCGATGATATAGAGATAGAATCACCGGGACATCATTAAGTCTATCTAAAAAGGAACAGTTTTAATTAGGGCTGCAAAACTAATAAAATGTGAACAACACTGGCATAGGTAGACAATTCCCTCATCTATTTAAGTGCACAGCCGATACCACACACCTCTCACCACTGCAACTGTAGGCACACCCCAAACACTACTGCCTTCCTAGGGCATAGGAACTCGACAAATACTATTAACCCACTACTCTAATTCCCCATTTTAATTTTCTAATTTCTTTCCTCAACTCTTCCTTTCTATGCCCTTAACAATTGCGTACATTACTATTTTCCACAGAGGTAACCACACCAACAACCTCCTAAAACTCCGGGGTTCGAACCGGGGTTCAGGAACAATTTTGATTTCGCTTATATGTAGTCGTCACTCAAAAGAAGCAACATTCCAGATGCAGCGCAGATTTCTTTGGTGTAAACCAATTACTTGTAGATTGTTATCGTTTCCGTTTAATTTGAACGCCTGCTGCAGGCTTTCGCAGCTTCGACAATGCTGCGCCCAGTTTGATTATTCTTATTAAACATGTCATTTAAAAATATTTAAAAAGCTTCACATGTGTAACTTTTTGTTTATATATAAATTTGGCGTAGAACATTTAGTAAGACAACTTAATAAAATGAAGGTTTTGTTACCAAATGAAGAATTTTCTCACAAGGCACTTAGTGGAACTTAGATTTGTTTAAGTCCGTCTTAAGATGGAGTTTTAACCTAATTATAATTTATGCCAAGCCTTATGCTAGATAATTATATCCGAATGCCCACTATTCTTCGTAGTAACAGGTCTTTCTTCTCTCACGTAATTTGTATTGGGGGCGAATTGGGGCTTCATTCGAAAAGGAATTCCTTCTTTCAGGTAATTCATATTCCAGATGGCTGGGGCCTTCATAGTAACTGGTCTTCCGCCGAGCACGCAGTTTACGCTCAGATTTGCTTGACAGCATCGTCTCCCTTAGCTGCGAAAGTGGCACCCCGGTGTGCAGGGCCACGTGCTGGTTTAGATGCGTTTTCTGTTTGAAGGCTTTAGAACAATATTGACATTTGTAGGGTCGTTCTCCCGTGTGAATACGCAAGTGGGTGTCCAAATTGGCTTGCTGAGTGTAGGCGTTCGAGCAGTGGGAACACTTATATGGTCGTTCTCCCGTGTGACTTCGCATATGGACCTGAAGATTTCCTTGCTGGGCGTAGCTTTGCGAACAATATTGACACTGGTACGGTCTTTCGCCTGTATGAGTACGAATGTGGGATATGAGATTCCCCTTTTGTGCAAAGGTTCTGCTGCAATGCGGGCACTTGAAGATCCTCATCGGTTCTTTCAAGCTTTTCTCCCCTTCGGACTCGGCTTCCTTCTGGTTCTCCTTTTTTGGGGACTGCAAGTCTTTAGTTTCAAACAACTCCTCCACGTCGCTGTCTTCCACGTTGATTGTAATTGGTATTTGGGCAAGGTACCGGTGACTTTGGTGAAGTTTTCGCTTAAAGTTGAAAGCATTGATTGTAGCATCTACACAGTTAATGCATATTTTTTGTGGAAATCCATCGTCTTTGTTAACCAGTCTATTGTCGGCGCACTCGTTCAGCATATCCGCCAAGCACAGCAGCTCCTCTTCCCCGTTAAATGTCATTTTGCGCTCATCGAATATGTTCACCAAGGTGTCGGTGCTGCCTTTCGTCAAGCAAACGCGGCACATTTTCAACATATTGTCCATTGCGGCCTTCTCGTCAATATATTCTATTTGGCATCAAATTTAAAAAAAAATATCTCGCACGGTGTGACCGTCCGCTGAAATCGTAATTAAGGCTATGGAGTGTTGCCAACTGCTGAAGCCGAAAGTAGCTAAACCGAGTTTTAAATATAGCTAAAAATAAAAATAGCTTTAAAAGATAAATAAAAAATGTATGCTCAAATATTGTTTTCTTCCTATAGAAGTGATTGGTCAGGGGGAACTGAACAATGTGACGTTCGCTGAAAAAATTGGTCTTTAAACTCTGGTATGTTACTCTTCGCATAGCGGTTATTTCAGCTTACATCAATTGCACAATATTGTTGGGTTGTTCGCGAGTGAGAGATCAAAAATGAATTGTTAAAGTGAACAAGTGAAGTTGTTCTTCTTCAATTGTACATTTTTGTTCAGTGACAAGAACAACAGCACAAGTGAACAGTGAGCAATTTGAGTGAATTGACTCACTTAGAAAAAAAGAACAAGTGAACGTGTTCAATGAAATGAACAACCCTTACCCTACACTATTGCACAATCAATCTTTTTGCCGGAATTAATAAATACTCCAAATGCTTAATTTCCGTAAACCGATTGTGATATTCATCTTTTATCTTCAAATTTCCATTTATCTTTCACTTTTTTGTTGGCAAATGTTAACCAAATGTCTTGGAACTCGGATCTTTTACTAATTTCGATTGATAGAGTTCGAAAACAGATCTGAATCATTTGTCACTGTAGAAAAAACTATAGTGGTATTCAAGAAAGTGATTGGCTTTCGATTCGGATTTCTTGAACTCAATAGCAAAGCAGTTGCTGGAACGTCCCAGACTTGATTTTGATTTGCATTCGTTTGCGGAACAACTGATTGAAAATTGGTGCAAAATTCAACAAATGGGCGACAGCATAAAATTCTGAATGAAAATTAAGTATTATACAGTGAATCAACCCGAAACCCGGGTACTGCCAGTTCGGTTCAGGACCGGTTGAAAGTGTAAGCTAAGTGGTTTCATACATGTATTTTTGTGTAAAAAAACAGGACAATGCAAATATATCAGTATTTTCCCAAAACAGTTTAAGGGCTTCAAACATCATATTTTTTCCTGAGAAACGTTTTCAAAATGTAGAAGATGAAAACTCGACAAGTTTCCACACCGGTACGTTCCGGTATACCGAAATAATCATTTAGAATCAAAATGAAACCTTTTAGCGAGACATAAGTTTCGGTACATAACGGAACCGGCACTGAAATACGATTCGGTTTGATTCCCTGGTATTAAATAATAGTCTGTTCGCAGAAGGTTGCGCAAGGTTGATTTCAATTGAATTAAGTGATTGCAATTTGGCAGATCTTAATAGAAACAAACAGGTTAAGATTTTGTGACATACAACATTCTAAGGGAACTGTGCAAAGAACAAAAGTTAAATTATTCGGTATTGTTTAACGTGGTAGTTTATCTTGTGGCGATACCAATCAATGTTGCCATTTGAGCTATTTAACTAACATTCTCTTAAGCTAAGCTAATGTTAATATTAAATGCGTTTAAACAGATTTGTAAAGTTTGCTCAAAATCGGATGACTATATCTTATGGCTTCCATAGGGATCAGGCGGAAAATGGGTCTTAGTAAGAAAAATTTTTTTAAATTTTATCGCTCGCGAATATCGAAATACGATAACCATAGGACGGAAATAAGAAATATTTTTGTTTTTAGTGTTAGCGTTCTTAATCTTTGATTTATCAATATCTGCATTTGCAAGGGAATATAAACATCGGCTGCAGCTTAAATAATTTTCCCATCAATGATTGAGCGCAATTTTCTAAGCAAGTCAAAATTTTGAAACTGGCTATAAAATATGAATTTAATTCTCACTGAAGTGCCATATCTTTCAAACAGGTCTGTAGCAAGGGGTGGGACTTCAATGTAGCATTGTTATTTTTTTTATCTGAAGCCAATAAAACTTGTAACTTAAAATTAGACCTTACAACGTAAAATATGGTCACTCTCCCAAAACATCAGGATTGTCAGTTTTAGTATTTTTGACTTGGCGGTTCCTTTTGTTGAAATGTCTTCTGAGCATTAGCTAGGTAGTCAGACGATGTTGTAGATGGCGGTCTAAATTTCAATTCACGGAATAAAATTAAGCCGCCATACAAAATGCACCTCGGTCTTAATTCTTCATCATCTGATAGGCCATCACAACAGTTTGACGGTCACGGCCGCTGCAACTAATGTACGCCAGTCGCTTCTGATCCGTTCGAGATGGCACCAGTTTTTCACACCAAGCTTGGAAATGTCTTTCCGCACATGGTCTCCCTACCTTGAGTTCTTTCGCATTCTTCTTGCAGACCATTTTTGCTGGATCTTGTTCATCCATACGGGTAACATGTCCCAGCCACCACATTACAGTTCGTCATTCCTTCTTTCCTCGCCAACTTTCAAG
Source organism: Lordiphosa stackelbergi (assembly GCA_018904235.1). Lineage (NCBI taxonomy): Eukaryota > Metazoa > Arthropoda > Insecta > Diptera > Drosophilidae > Lordiphosa > Lordiphosa stackelbergi. The sequence goes on from JAEIFU010000915.1 coordinate 30,768, forward strand.
GTCCATAAATCCTGCGAGATACCTCGCTCGAAACGCCAATCGCCGCCTCACCCTTGATAGCCCTGCTGCGCCGTATCGGACTGGAGATAAGCGACTGTATAGCGCTATTTTCGTTCTTCGCTTGAGGTCTGTGCTCTTGAACTCCCTACTGAGCCCGTAGTAGCATCGGATTGCGAGCGTGATTCTTCTTTGGATTTCCAGGCTGATGTTGTTGTCGATGGTTATCATCGTTCCGAGATAAACAAAGTTCTCTACAACTTTAAGGTTGTACTCTCCCATTGTAAAAGATTGCCCAAGACACGTGGACTTTTGTTTCGAGGATACTAGGTACTTCGTATTGTCCTCGCTTACCGCTAAGCCCAACCGTTCCGACTGCCTCTCAATCTCTGAAAACGCCCTGCTTACCGCCCGTTCGGTTTTGCTGATAATGTCAATATCATCGGCATAAGCGAGTAACATTACATCTTTATTAAAGATAATGCCCGATCCGTTGGCATTTGGGTACTGGCGCAGTATATACTCCATCAGCAGATTAAAGAAGTCACACGATAAGGTATCGCCCTGCCTAAAACCTCTTTTGGTATCAAAAGGCGTGGAGAGGTTCGTTTCAATTTTGACGGAGCTTTTAGTACTTCTCAACGTCATCATGCAAAGTCGAACGTACTTTGCTGGTATACCAAAGGTAGACAGGGCTTCAAAAAACCTTGACCTTATCGGTGTGTCGAAAACGGGTTTGTAATAGATGTTTCTCTCATAGGTCTTCAATAGGATTTGGCGTAATGTGAATATCTGGTCTGTGGTGGATTTACCAGGTCTAAAGCCACACTGGTAAGGTCCAATCAGTGTGGGTAGTGGCATCGCTACTTCTCTACAGGCGGCAGCATGTTCGCCAGTAGGTTGGAGAAGTAACTTCTCCATTTGTTAAGGTTAAGCGCCACTTGCGGACTTGTGACCAGATTCCCGTGTTCGTCTTTGCATTGTGTGACTCTGGGCTTAAAACCTTCTATTAATTGCTTAATCTTTTGATAAAATTTTCGAGCCTCACTCATGCCGAATAACATCAAAGCGCGTACACAGCAACCTATAATGCTATGATGCGTTTATTTAAAAACCGCTGATTATTTCTCTCAGGGGATTATAGAGGGGGATACCTACGAGAATTGAGCACACAATTAAAAACAAATGGATGCAAAAAAGATAAAAAGCAAGAAAGTAAAGCTCACTTCGTTTTTGCCGAAATGTTAATGCACTTGAATAATCTAGCTCCAACGCACAGTGGTCCCAATGCCATTTTTTTTGCCAAAAAGTCCAAAAATAAAGATACAGCTTTGCAACTTGGCACTTATATTTGATCTAACAAATATAAATTTCGAATAAAATTATGTCTTGTTTGGACCACACCTTCACCTACCTGCCATACAAATCCACCAACCTCCAAAATTATTATTTTTCTGTACTGTTTTTAGAAACAATTTAATAAGATATATTGGATAATTATTTTTATATCAATTCCACCTATGATTCATCAGAATCATCATAATCCCTGATGGTCTGCATAGTGATTTGGCCTGCAGTATTTTCGTATAGCAAGGATATATATTACAATTTTTCTGAATGCACATTGCTCAAATGCAATGCACTTCATGTTTTTAAAATTATTAAATAACACAGGGTTACAAAAAAAAAAATCTGAACATACTTTCAGTCACGATACATATTGTTGGGCTAGTCGAGTATAGCATTTCCTCATACTTGGTTTTCCCTAAAAACCCCCAAAATAAGTTATGGTCTCAAAAACCGCTTTTTGCTTTTGTACCTCACTTAAATACATATAACTCGCGAATGGACCTTCCGATTGTTCATATCCTTATCAATTCCGGTAGTGACGAGAGGAATCTAATACATTTTTATCAATGGTTTGACTAATTTAACGCGATGGCTGAGAAATGCGGCTTACAGATCTGGCATTTTCTTTTTTTTAGAAATTTGTACTTTGACCATCACTGGTTTTACTATTTTATTCTATGGATTTTTTTCTTAAAATTTATTATAAAAGCCCATTTAATTCTCCGTTGAACGCTTGTTGTCCCAATGAACTTGGATACCGTTTGACGAAGTTATGCGCGCATTTCTAAGTACACCTCGACAATCTAGTATTTTTTTTAGTCTGCCAACATATTTTTTGACAACCTTAACATAGGTGCCCCCTACAAGTATGCTCTGTTTTCTTTGGCGCCAGATATAAATATAAGTTATCATGTTTCACAATTTTTGGGCCAATAAATATGAGAAAGGTGAATCGCTAGCATGGATCAATTTTTGACTGTGATATGCGACACTAACTCGCTTATGGTTTCATCAAAATAATTTTAAATTATAATTTCATGTACATAAGTATCTAACTCTGACTGGAGCATTTTGTAGAGTCTGCAGATGTGTTCTCCAACTTCAGCCAACTCCAAATGTCAACTGTGGGCTGTAAGGGTCTTGAAGGGTCTTCGGTGCCAAAGGCAAAATTCAGAGAGAATATATATTCTTCATCAGCACTAAGAGCCGAGTCAGAAATAGTCATGTCCTTCTATCCACATGACGAGCGGTCTGTCTTCGAGAGAAGAATATTTGGAGGATTTATGACCTTTAAAAGTTGGCGATGGATTCCGCACACTTAATCTCGAACTGTATGAGCTCTTTTGGGGATCCTAGTCTAGTCAAGCGCATAAAACAGCAGAGCCTGCGCTGGTTAGGACATGTCAACCGGATGGATGAAGAAGCTCCAAGAAAAAAAGGCGTCCTAGACGAAGGTGGATGAATATGGAGGAAAAGGCAAAGTGGGCTCGCGAGGAACAAAGGGACTGGCGGGCAGCAATAGCAGTGGGCGAGACCGTCAGGCATATGTTATACAAATATCGGGCCAAAAGAGATGTCCAAAATCCAAAAAGCAGCTGGTGCTGCTAAGATACCTGTTAAATTGCTGAAGTCTGGCGAAATATTAGTAACATCTTTACTTTCAAAAGGAAATTTCAACATACATTTTGTCAACCAGAAAATAAATACTATAACGTCATTTAACCATGAGGTATTTCCCAATTTGCGGGAGCCAATATTAAAAACAAAAGAGTCAGCAAAGCTAACCTCGTTGTGTCGAAGTTTAAATACTCTTGAAAAAGCTCGCTTCATCGGTTAGTGATTTTCGACCAAACTTCTCAGATCAGATTTAAAATATATAATTAACAACGACAGAGTTTAAGAGGGCATATGGGCAATTCTCTGATGTCGAATGCGACATTTGTCGCAATCAAACTGAAAAAAAAATGTTCCGAGATTTTTTTATTTTTTAAGTGCGAATTTTAGTAGCTCTTGGTTAGCACTATAATCAGTGTTAAGATCGATTTTGGGCATTTGTTCATTTTCAAAATAATCACAAAAATGTAAGGCATTCGCACGCGACACAGACAGAAGTCACTTTTTCGAAAACTAGCTCAAGCACTGATTTCAGCGAAACATGATGGAAAATTGTAATGCAATTAATTTTAAAATGTTATGTATTGATTGTTCTTAATAATGCATTTCGTTTGACTTCAAAATATTAAGTAGTTTTTTTAAATTGAATTTGAATCATGTCGCACCTCTGTCCACGCGACATTTTCTTCATCATATTTTTATGTGGTTTCTCCTTAATGCAAAGCAAAAAATTACAGTTTATTGCATTGCGCATAGTTTGTCATGGTTCCTTATGCATTTATGTATACCCCTTGTCCAGTTGAACGATTGTAGATAGCGAAAGTACACTTAATCTGTACTCACTTTTTCCTAAAAAATTAAGCAAATTTAATGTCAAAATGAGAAAAATTGCGCTACACGGCCGTGAAACCGAATATATCCAATTGGGTTATTAGTAAATGTAATATTACCGTACATAAGTTTAATTTAATTTTTCCCTATGAAAATTCGGATAAAATATTGTGTTTTTACCCACTTTTAATTTTTGGCCCAGGTTGACCTTTTGGTGGAAATGCCCATATATAGAAAAATCAATTTTTCCGGCCGATAATTTCTATGGCAGCTTTTGTGACGAGCGCTCTAAATTATAAGTTCACGTAGAATCAGACAGACGGACAGGCTTAATTGACTCAGCTCGTCATGCTGGTCAAGAATATATATATATACTTTATGCGGTCGGAGATGATGCCTTCTAAGCGTCGTAAACCTGTAGCTCTTACCGTCTTTGACAGACAGACCGCTCGTCATGTGGATAGAAGGACATGACTATTTCGACTCGGCTCTTAGTGCTGATAAGAATATATTCTTTCTGAATTTTGCCTTTGGCACCGAAGACCCTTGAAGACCCTTACAGCCCACAGTTGACATTTGGAGTTGGCTGAAGTTGGAGAACACATCTGCAGACTCTACAAAATGCACCAGTCAGAGTTAGATACTTATGTACATGAAATTAAAATTTAAAATTATTTTGATGAAACCATAAGCGAGTTAGTGTCGCATATCACAGTCAAAAATTGATCCATGCTAGCGATTCACCTTTCTCATATTTGTTGACCCAAAAATTGTGAAACATGAAAATATATATTTATATAAGAATTTAAAAAATATTTTCTGAATCTGGCGCCAAGAAAACAGAGCATACTTGAGGGGGCACCTTGTTAAGGTTGTCAAAAAATATGTTGGCAGACTAAAAATACTAGATTGTCGAGGTGTACTTAGAAATGCGCGCATAACTTCTCAAACGGTACCGTTCATTGGGACAACAAGCGTTCAACGGAGATTAAATGGGCTTTTATAATAAATTTTAAGAAAAATCCAAATGTTTGGTTATTCCGGCTCAAGGTCATCCGTCCCATCCAAGGAATGAAAAACGGTGGATTCTTTGTTTCCCAATATATTTCGAGCCCACATCGGGGTCCGTCTTCAGGGGGCTAATAAACAACATTGAACAGATATAAATAACAAGATTTTAGCTAACGAAAAGTGAACAACATTCGAACCTATACATACATTGATACGGGACAAGAAACAAGTGCTCGCCTCGGAGTTTGATGTAAAACTAATTAATCCTAATGTTTGTTTTGGTCAAGCAAGTGTCTATATATGTGTGCGCAGTTCTCTGTGTCAGATTTAAAGTTCAGCCTAATATTTGTTGGTGTATTAATGATATGCAACATCTCCAGAGTAAAACGCTTGTTGTAGTTACGCTCTTGCTGTAGAATACTTGTGGCATCAAAATCAGGAGAATGTGCTGTTTTTTGTGTGTTAATCTCGTTTCGTCTTTTGATATCTGACCTGTGTCCAGATATTCTCGTCTTGAGCTTTGATTTTGTCGTTCCAACATATATTTGGTCACATATGTTGGTCCCGTCTCCAGCGCATGGTATTTTATATATTAGATTATTCTTGTCCATCTTTGCAACATGACTCTTCATATTGCTAAAAAGAGCAGCCATGGTGAATGTTGGCTTGTGGGCTATTGCGATTTGATCCCTGTCGTATAGGTCAGCTTTGGCTAGTCTTTCCGAGTACTTGGGAATATATGTCACTGATTTATATGTTTTGGTCTGTTGAGCTCGTGTTGTTATGGATTCTTTTCCGATGTCTTTGATGATGGACTTAATGATATTGTGGGGAAAGTCATTCTTGGTCAGTATATTTTTAATTTTGACTAAATTCTCAGTGTGGAAAATTTGATCGCTGGTATCTAGTATTCGCTTGGCAAGATTTCTTGCTGTGTTGATTACCATGTTTTTTGGATGTTTAGAATGGTAATTTAAAATCCGTCCTGATGCCGTAGGTTTTTGATACCAGTTAACTTTTAGCGTGTTGTCAATCCTGTGCACTGCTGCGTCTAAAAATGGTAGTTTGTTGTCAGCTTCTAATTCTATTGTAAATTGTATGTCCTTGTGATATGAATTGAGCACCTGTATAGTTGTTTGGATGTCCTCTTCTCTGACTATCGCAAAGAGACGTCAACATATTTGTCGAGTTGTGGTTTTAACTCTTTTAGACTTCTTCAGACTTATCTATAATTGTGAGCGGGATCCCATAGGAATATAAGGAAAGACCCAACCTCAAAATTACAAACAAAAAACAATGACATCGTAGAGAAATTCTTCAAACTAGATCTGATTTCAAGGAGCGAAAGAAACAGACTTATGACAAGCACGGCACTCCCTCCAAGGATCTATGGATTACCAAAAATCCATAAAAAAGACACTCCTCTCCGACCTATCTGTTCAATGATTAATTCTCCTTCGTACCATCTATGTAAATATATGTCAGAAATTTTAAAAAACTTGACGATAGACTCCACATTTAACGTAAAGAACGCAACAGAATTTAAGACAAGGATAAATGACTCCCACATTTTTGACGATGAGAAACTTATTTCCTTCGACGTGATATCACTATTCCCTAGTATCCCCACTGACCTGGCAATTGACGTAATACGTGACAAATGGGAATCGATAAAGAACCACACGAATATGCCAAAAAAAAACTATTTCTGGAAGCGTTAACTTTCTGTATTAACGAGAACCGATACTTCAAGTTTGAAGATGAACTGTATGTCCAGCTAAAAGGTCTCCCCATGGGATCCCCGGCCTCACCAATTATAGCAGATATAGTCATGGAAGAAGTCCTAAAAAGAGTTAAAACCACCAGACTCTTGACCAAATATGTTGACGATCTCTTTGCGATAGTCAGAGAAGAGGACATCCAAACAACTATACAGGTGCTAAATTCATATCACAAGGACATACAATTTACAATAGAATTAGAAGCTGACAACAAACTACCATTTTTAGACGCAGCAGTGCACAGGATTGACAACACGCTAAAAGTTAACTGGTATCAAAAACCTACGGCATCAGGACGGATTTTAAATTACCATTCTAAACATCCAAAAAACATGGTAATCAACACAGCAAGAAATCTTGCCAAGCGAATACTAGATACCAGCGATCAAATTTTCCACACTGAGAATTTAGTCAAAATTAAAAATATACTGACCAAGAATGACTTTCCCCACAATATCATTAAGTCCATCATCAAAGACATCGGAAAAGAATCCATAACAACACGAGCTCAACAGACCAAAACATATAAATCAGTGACATATATTCCCAAGTACTCGGAAAGACTAGCCAAAGCTGACCTATACGACAGGGATCAAATCGCAATAGCCCACAAGCCAACATTCACCATGGCTGCTCTTTTTAGCAATATGAAGAGTCATGTTGCAAAGATGGACAAGAATAATCTAATATATAAAATACCATGCGCTGGAGACGGGACCAACATATGTGACCAAATATATGTTGGAACGACAAAATCAAAGCTCAAGACGAGAATATCTGGACACAGGTCAGATATCAAAAGACGAAACGAGATTAACACACAAAAAACAGCACTTGCGGCCCATTGTGCGGAGAGCGGACATTCTCCTGATTTTGATGCCACAAGTATTCTACAGCAAGAGCGTAACTACAACAAGCGTTTTACTCTGGAGATGTTGCATATCATTAATACACCAACAAATATTAGGCTGAACTTTAAATCTGACACAGAGAACTGCGCACACATATATAGACACTTGCTTGACCAAAACAAACATTAGGATTAATTAGTTTTACATCAAACTCCGAGGCGAGCACTTGTTTCTTGTCCCGTATCAATGTATGTATAGGTTCGAATGTTGTTCACTTTTCGTTAGCTAAAATCTTGTTATTTATATCTGTTCAATGTTGTTTATTAGCCCCCTGAAGACGGACCCCGATGTGGGCTCGAAATATATTGGGAAACAAAGAATCCACCGTTTTTCATTCCTTGGATGGGACGGATGACCTTGAGCCGGAATAACCAAACATTTGGATTAAGTTGAATCGTTTGCTGCAATTTTCGGGAAATGCCCCTTTATTTCAAGACTTTGACACCCGGGCACCCGTGACTAAAACCAAAGTTCCCGACTGCAGTGACTATCGGGAATCCGTGACTAATACAAAAAGTTCCCGATAGGTTGGTGTTGATTTTCGGCATTTTTCCGTTTGTCGCTTGCGGTCACACTGTCGGTCAGTCGCAAGGAATTCAGAGTGTATAATAAAACTCGTGGAAGTTTTGTTCAATTCAACAATTTAATTGAGTGCAAATATTAATCTGGCTAGTTGGCAAGTGCAGCCGTCGCAGCACTATGAAAGAAATGTGCAAAACGTGTTAGTTATGGCTGCAAATGCAGTTTTTAAATCCAATTTCTTATTAGCGTGCTGGGGGAAAAAGGAAAACACATACAATTTGAGAGGCAAGATACGTCTAGAGCGTAAGTGTAAGCGAGATAACGCTAAAACGTGCACCAGCAGCGGTCTATATATACATATGAATATTTTTATATATGTATCTAATGTCCATGTGTGTGGCTGTGTGTGTGCAAAGAATAGTACAAAAAGTGTAGTTTTTACGTTTTTTTGTTAGACCTTTTGCTCTAATGTGTATAACTGAAAGGCGGTCGTAGTACGTGTACGTGGGTGCTAAAGCAGGACGCTCATCTACCTGATTTTTTTCTCGTTTGTGTGTGTGAAACTGTGGCGTTCCTCTCTATTGTGCCTTATGTTGTTTTGCGTCTAGTTTAGTTTAAAACTTGTAATTATATTTTTTTTGTGTATATGGGCGCCCAACATCCGTGTGTATGTGTATCAGATGTATGTATGTGTGTTTGGATGTGTACCGACGAACAGACAAAAAGGCGAATACGAAATATATACGTACAGCATTTCGGAATGACCAGGCACAGCAGTAATAGGTTAAAGCAACGGCATAGCGTATACAATGAGGAAGAAGAGGAAGCAGATCGGTGGCTAAGCGAACAAAATAAAATAGCCGATAATAGATAGTTGGTACGGTCACACCTCTAGCAACGTATCCATGCACCTATAGGCATCTCGCTCCCACACACAGGCCCCCTCTATGTATGTGTTTTCCTAGTGCGTTTTGTGTTTCTATTCCATTTGCCATACGGTGTATTAATAATAATAAAATTGATTAATCAAAGTTAAAACGTATTTCGTGTCCCTGCGCCAGGTAACAAACGTTCAGTCCAACGGTGTGACAAGAGTTTAAACCCGAAAATTTAATGAGAAATGTGCAAAAACAAAACAAACCTCAAGTGTATGTGTGTATGCAAATTGCATTTGTATTGTGAGAAGAAAACAAATTAAAGAAAACACAAATATTTTAGTGCGCCAAATATAAAATAGAAGGCAGAGTTCACACAGTTTGCCGCAGGGAAACAAAAATAAAATAAAAACGGTGAGTAAGTTTAAAGAAAAGTTAGTAGGTACAAAGAGCGCGCGCAAAAGTGAAAATGTTCAAAATGATCGGGGCGGTGCTGCCAAGGGCAGAAATATTCACATTGAAATCTGTGGTCCGTGTGATTGTTCAATTAAATACATTTTTGTGCCTCTTTGGGGTTTTGACACTGTGTCGCCATATTGATTTCATACTTAACTCAACCCCCCTAACACCGTGCCCATATATATCGTGCTCGTTCGCACACACGCAAACGACGTATAGCTTGCGCGTTCATTTGTTTTGCTTTGGATTCCCTTTTGTGCAGCGTGAAGTTAGATGTGCGTAATAGATGCTTAAAGTTGCCAGGCAAATACAAAAAAAAATTTATGATTAACATAACTAAAATTAATGGATTTGTTTTCTATATGAATTCCAATCTTGTTGAAATGTTCAGATTTCTTGTCCTTTCTTTCATCTTGATATCGATGTGCGTCAAAATAGCGTCGGATACTTAGCGTCGAACCGGATCGGTGGAATATGGAATAATGGTCGATTTTTTGTATATTTTAATTTCTCTCTTTTTATCATTGTCTTATATCAAAATTTGTCGATCAAAACCCCCCCCATTTTCTTCCGACCACATAAAGTATATATATTCTTGATCAGCATAAAGCACGAGTCGGATTTAGCCATGTCCGTCTGTCTCGTCTGTATGAACGCCCGTCGATCTCTGAGACTGTAACAGATAGAGCCACAATTTTTGGCATGTATGTAGGTGTATACTTCCAATCATTTTTTTTATCCCCATTTTTTTTTTTTTTTTTTTTTTTCTCTTGGAACCAAGACTGAAATAATTTTACGCATACACATGAGTAGCTATAGGAAGAAATACCGTTGGAACAGTGCACCTAATTTTCAATGTAATTTTAAAATAAAAGGAGTTCAATGCAAAAAACACCAAAATTTTTAAAAAGGGGTTTTTCTGACGGGGGAAAACCCACAACAAACTCTTACTTGTTTGGATAAGAGTTTCGAGATCTTAAATTGGCACATTCTTGATTATGTGCCCGAAGTTTTGGCATAACATGAGAGAGGAGATATACCTTAAAAGTGTGTGATTTTTGATACCTGCAGTGATCAGACCCACCCAAAGGCCAGTAAAAACAGAAGATCTTGCATTTTTAACAATTCTGCAATTACACATCTTAATTTTTTTGTATTAATAAAAAAAAATTTAAAAATCGACAAATTTTCCAAATATTCCATATACCACCGTTCCAATTCGGCGCTAAATATCCGACGCTACTTGGAGGCACATCTTGTTTTCGTCAAACGTTTTGTTATTGCCCATTCCTGATGTTTACACATTTGTACGCCACGAAGTTGGCCGCAGCAACATGGCTGTGAGTAGTCTGTTCATCTCGCTTCTGCGTATTGAATTCACGCATACGTGATTTTGCAATTGTTATTTATTCCTTACTATTTTTCGCCACAAAATGAAAGCAAAAGTTGATAGACAAGTTTTTCTGCTGCGCTTGGTTTCTGCGCAGACAAAACTTAAAAAAAAGCGCACACACACACAAAAATGCAATACAAGCAATAGAAGACGAAAAACATTCGATAATTTCAAGGGTTGTCACACACTTCGTTTACCCACCCCCACGCCCGCCAAAAATGTACATGCTGATGTGCATTGATTTCTGTGTAGGTGTACATGCTGCAGTAATGGCTGTTTTTATTAATCAAATCAGTTCAATTGGCAGCAAGCTTAAGTCCAACAAACCGAAACTAGAACTCAAACTCGGCAACTCTGACTAGTAAATTCCACCCATATGCACTAACATTAGCCCACAATGAGGTAGTGTTAGTGTGGGTGTGGGGTTGCCAACCGAAAAGGTACAGCAAAAGCAAACCCAATGCCAATATTTGCCTGCTGTGTAATGCCATTGACAGTGCAGTCACGTCATGTAGCCTAAGCAGATGAGAGCTTAGCTGCGCACTGGCATCGACTTGAATTTCGAGTTCCTCAGTGGCGGATTTCCATCTGTCAACTTTATAGTTTGAAGTCATAGCAATTGGTCGATTTCTAAAATTAAATTATAAAAAATATGTGAAAGTCTTGAAAAAAAGAGAGCCAATATTGAGAACAAAACCCTTTTTCGCACTAAAACCTATTTTGCGACCGATCATTTCTATGGCAGCTACAAGAAGTCATCCGGTCGGTTCCGACATATTAGCTGTCCTTAATTTCAGCTCGATAGCTTCAAAATTGAGGGGCAAAATTATAATACACCTTTCAAGTGTACTAAAAAATTGTGAATATTGTTGAAAATTGTTGTTGAATTTTGGTTGAAAAAAGTCGTTATGATAATTAAATAGTGTTTTTTCTTCTTTGCTCAAATGTCGTAAAATAACAAAATAACAAAAATTGGCTATGCACTTTCGTCTTAAATTGATTCATTGACAACCGACAAACAATTCACGAATAGAGCAACATATAATCTTTAGTCGGTTTTTATAACTCCGGTCCAGTTCATACTACATGCTCTTTAGCTGACTGCCTCTTTTGGATTTGAAATATTAATCTTTAAGATAAGAATTGATAATTCAATTGCAAACGATTTAACAAAAAACATAAAAATTTGAAAGAAACTTAGTCTACACACCAAATTGGTTTGCTCCAGCTCTTATAGTCCTGGGATCTTGTTGTTCTACATAACGAATTGTTTTGGTGGTCTAACGATAATAAAATCTTAAAAAATTGTCAATTTTAAGCAAGGCTGCAAAACGGTTGAGAACCGATGCCCGGAGAACAGGCTCGGCTCGGGTTTTTTGGGTTGCTTGACCCGCGCCATACGAAAATTTAAAATCTTAAACCTCCCGAACCTAAACCGAAGGCGGACTTTGAGAATTTGGAAATTTTTGGAGGGTAAAAATGTGCGTTTTCATCAGTATAATAGATATCTGAACAGGTATCAGAAAATAATAATATATCGAATAGTTTCTGCTGAACGAAGTGCTACATTTTTGACAACATTTTGTGCACTCATTACATTACAAATATACTTTTTTAAATACCCAAATACTATTAAACATGAGTTTCAGTATAATTTTACTAGGTCTAGCATAATGAGTAATTGATAACTTTCGCCATTCCACGCATTGTCGTCGAAGTGAACGGACTCACCAACTGTTATTTAACAAGTGATAATTAACATCCAAATTTATAGTAACTAATCTTAGGAGAACTGAAACTAAACCAATTTTTTGACGAGGCTTTCCGAAATGTCATCACCGACGAGTATGTGGGCATGTGATTTTATTGGGATGGAAGACTGGCAAACGAGCATTTAAGGAACTATTTATAATCGTAGAACTTTTTGTATTTAATGAAATATTTCCAGAAATATATTACGACTTTGTCCGCGTCCAAGATTTTAAGAAAATGTGTTGTTTCCCGTCCATCCCGTCCTAAAGGACCCAACAAAATTTTTCTGGCTCTCGAAATTAGAATTGTATGAATATACTATGAAATTATATGTTAGTCCCTGCCAGTCAAGGGGATGCTGAAAACATAACTCTCACGCGCGACCACATAGTGAATTTCGGGTCTAGCGATAATATATGAAGAATGTGCATTTCAGAGCAGCATCAGCACTCTTTCATTATAATTCAATTCAAATTGGCTCTTCCGTTTTTTTTCCCACCCGCTCACCACTCTTTCCCGACCCTCCTTTCCATCTTCCACCGCTCTACACACACATTCTAACACAAGTAGCAGCTGCCATGTGTCATCATACCTAATTTGTGCGAGTGTGATCCCGCTCATGCTCACTCTCTCTCGCGCTCTCAATAAACCAGCTTAATCCACACCGTATTCTGAGCGCTACAGCCGTTATGTGCCCCATACAAAATTTTCTCTTGCGTTTTTACCCATTTCGCGGTAAAAGTTTCAAATTTTCTTTCTTAGTGCGCGCCTGCATAAACTAAGCGAAGATTCATTCCGTAAAAAGAATAATTCTTAAATTGAAATCATGAATGTCAACTAATATAAAATAAAATGCCAAAATAATATTTTTACATTTCCCAGTATTTTCACTATATTATAAATACTCAAACCAAAACAGTTATTAATACCAGTAAGCTCATAGGTTATCTAACTATTAGGACTAACCTCACTTAGCGTGCACCGATAGGTCGACTTTCGGTTAGAATCTTCCCGAAGCCCATTTGCGTTTGACCACAAACATTCCGTATTTTGGCTATCATAATACCGCATCTCTCGAGTTTAGCAGGAAGATCATTGCAAATTAACTCCTGACCAGGGAGCAATTTGCTTTGCTGAACACAGCCAATATTTGTATTGTACTGGGTTGGTCATTTTAAAGTGAAGATGCGATTTGGATGCGTGTGTTTCGAGGAAAAAAATAAAACAAAAAAAATTCATTTGTAAATAGGTAGTATTCAGCATTCGGCACATAATGGCCCTTCTTCATATATTCCCCTTAAATTAAATGCATTTAGTTCGACTATCGATTAACGTGCAACGCTAAAAGAAGCGGTGAACCAGGGTTTAAAAATTAACTTTACAACAAGTTCGAACCTCGCCTTGTCTGGAATTTTACAAGGTTTGGCTTCAGTGACAAAATTTAACGATTGGCAATGGTAAGGATTATTAGATTGAGTTAACACCAAGCGCCAAAAGAGGGGGCTAGCGTAGAAGCTAATAAGTTTTAGTTAGAAACCTCGGTCATAGCTTTTCCGATTCATTTGATTCGGTTTGGAATAACTTACAAATGTGTTTCATTCAATTTATGTCCTCTATTGACTGCTAGGAGTGTTTTCAAAACAAGCAAGAGCACCGGTAATACTTAGTTGCCCAAGAGCAAAGCTCCATGGTCAGTCGCAATCTGGCAACGCACATGTATTATTTGCATACATACGTTTAATATGTATTTAATTTGTTTATGGCGGGCATTTTAGATGTTGATGGTGATTTGTTTGTGGTTGGGGTAGGGCTCGCATTTGCCTACATGTGCATGTATGTATGTGGCTGTGCACAATGTCCATACATATATGTATGTATAAATGTACCATGTGTATTTTTAAATCGCGACATCGTAAAATTCTTTGTATCTCGCCAATAGAGCGAGCCATTCTGTGGACCTGAGCTGTTGTAAACGTTTTGCCTACTTGTCCTTAGAAAATTAGTTGAGCTGTAATCTATTTAAGAGTACAAGGACAATAAAAAGGTAAATTACATGTTATATAGCAAGAACTAGTCTTAAATGCATCTCACTAAAGAAACCTGCAAAATTGGGGCAAAGGATTAGGTTGACCATCTATTAAATGATGTCGATTAACTGGTCAGTGACGACTATCACAACGATTTATACAATTGTGGCGGAGCAAAAAAAGTCCACCGGGGGGTTACATAAGCGCATTGACAGGGCTTGTTGTTTCTGCTTTCGATTCTTGCCTCTGCTTTTTATCGTTTGCAATGCAAATTTAGCGCCGCGGCAAAAGTCAATGCAAACACAGTGTGGCATTCAATTGGGCAACAATAAATGTGCGCGTCTGTCCGCACTGCTCTATTTCAATTAGAAATTATATCTTTATACAATTGCATTCAATAGGCGCAAATTGACACACACACACACTGCCCACCCACACACACACACATCCCCTGAGGTAAAAACAAGTGTATGAGGCCTAGAGAAACAACTTGTAAAATGCATAGAAACAACAAAAACTGGCGACGCCGTCGCGAACTGCAGTCGCCGATGAATGCGGCCGGATGCCAAGGCGAAATTAGTGCATTCACTTTTTGCTTTGGCTTTTGCCAACGGCAACAACAAAATAATGTGTAAATACGAATGGCAAGTGGAAAAGAAAATGTGCAATAAATGTAGAGATTAGAGAAACCGAGAGCAAAAACATGCCCGTATGTATTGTTGGTACAATTGTTGAATGGAAATTGCTGGTGAATAAAAATATATATTTGCGGTTTCCTCGTTGAATAGAAATTCCGATATAAAATCACAGTTCATGAATTTTCAATGACCAAAGCAAACGAAAAAACTAGTTTCTGAGTGTGTGCGGTTTAGAGACAGATGCACAAGTGCTAAATGCCTGTGCTTTTACACCAGGTTCGGAGGGGAGAGCTGAGCTCACAGATACAAATGTAAACAATGCAATCTTAACTTTGGCACACCCTTTGTCTCTTCTTATTTCGGTTTTAGATGCTGGCGCATTCGAGCTGACGCCAAGTGCATCAGCATTGCAAATACACGCACACACAAATCTACATACATACAGGTGAACTCCGTGTACATGTTCGCATAACACAAACCAATTTCTATTTTTCAAAATGCGCATGCGTATTCTGAAGCCCAGTTGTTGGCTTTTACCACGTACTTAATCTTTCATAGAATCTGACAACCCTGCTTTCCACAGTGATGTGAGATGATGCGTTTGCATAGTTATCGTCCGATTGTTTTTGCAATGATCGGTTCGATAAAGTTTAAAAATCAATTGCATAGAATCCACCAACTCTTTATTCCTCTTAATTCTTGACTTTCTTTTTAATCATTAAGGGCCGATTTCACATCTTTTACATAGATCTATTAGAGTAGAGCAAATTTCAGGTTTATCCGCCACATAGAAGCCTCTCTAAACATGTACAAATTTTAAGACTTTCACCCAGCGACGCAAATTTGCATTACATAATAGATTACTAATACCTTACTTTGCCATCAGCGTGAAGGAAATAATCCCATACAATCTGCCTTACTTTGCCATGTGCATGGCCGCTTTGAAACGGACTGCCGACAACCTGCATTACTAGGTATAAAGGATGTATGCCAGAACCGAACAGTCCTCGGATTCCCTTTGCGAATGGGTACATTTGGGCACATTTGGAATACTGGGAGAATATTTTAGCTCAACGTTACCCTTCTAAGCCGGCCTGTTATTTCCCTCAAAACACAACGCAATAAATTTTACAACAACCACGCGCTGATCTAAAGCAAAAGAAAAAAATATTGTAGCAGTAGATGCCCTTTCCGTTATATTTGCAAGTTAAATTGATCACACTGATACTACCAACTACCAATATAGCAGGACCACATTAATTTTCGCACTCATTTGGACTACAACCAGTCTACTCTTAATCGATCGGAAAATCTCTTAAGAATCGCCAGACTTTCAATTCTGTACTTCTCACTTACAAACTCTTATCATTTGATATTGACTCTGGTGCTCTGATAAACTTTTTACAATCTATCTACAGCAGTGGTGCCCAAACTCGCACAACCAAGCTTTGAGCTTGTGTGCGTAGCATTGAAACACGAAGTAAAGCAAAACCTCGAATGACCGCGCATATGACATTTCAACATTAGCAACCAGGGTCAAATGCCGCGTGTCAGAAGAAAAAACTGAAAGCACGCGTTGTGAGAGAGTAAGCCGCCGAGCGTGCTATTTATAGAACACACATATTCTCTCTTTCTATGCGTGTGTCGGCTGCGCAGCCGGCAGAATTGTGAGTTGCTATCACATGGGATAGGCTTTTGGCATTTTGGGCATCACCTTTTCTTATTTTCTGACTTAATTATTGTTAGATGTGAAAAAGTATTTATCGCCGACTTTAATTTATTGTGAAAACTGAACTCAGAACCGAAACGTTATGGTTTTTTTAAAAACCGCTTTTTCAAAACTCGGTCCTGTTTCTGGGTCTTTATTGTTCCTTTTTGTTTTGGTTCCGATTTGATTTGGTTCCGATTTGAATTGGTTCCGATTTGATTTTTTGGTAAATTTGTCATATCCAAAATTGAGTTGATCGAATTTAATAGCGTGTTCTTAGTATATATATTTTAAATAATTCGGATATTTTGGGTGTAAACCGTATCTAAACTTGTTCCAAAATTGTTTTACATATAAAAACATATGCCAAATATTTCTTAAAGCGGCAACGTTTGGTTAGATCATCAGTATCATTAACTGTATATTTTGAACACACCTCGTTCTGGTTTATTCGACAACATTAATAAGTAAATGTATTTTTCTTCTTTTTACAGCAAATGGAACATACAACGAAGCATTTTTTGATCACCTAACTCAATTCGTTGTGAACTAGGAAATCCTGACCAAAATCATCGACGGACAACGATATCAGCGAAAGCAAATAAGTAGCACGAAGTGAGGCGCGCCGACAGAACGAAAGCGCCAGTAGCCTAACAATAGTGTAGAACGCAAGGGGCGAAGAAAAAGACACGCACCGTTATGTTTGTAATGGCCAATGACAATGTAATGTGGCAAAGTGTTGGAAAACGTCTATGCAATTCAAGTGCGCACCGCCTACAATTACTACGAGTCAGTCCGCAGAAGCAGGAAGGCGTCAAAGCAAGCATCTCTGGTTATGCATTAGGCCCCCAATTGTTTGGGGGCACGCCGAACCAGCAGCGGCAGCGAAATGACAACATTGCCACGGATGTAGTGTTGTGAAATGCAAAAATAATATTAAATAAAAACGCAAACCAAGAAGCCAATAAGCGCAGCAGAGAAACCTGAAGCAGAGTACCCTCGATTTATTGATTTAGTTTATAAAACTGTCTGAATATTTTGAAAAACATTTAGAAAACCATGCCCATGTCCTCGCACGACTCGGTCTTCGTGGAGCCCGCTGTGAGCGGCAGCAGCAGTGGCAAAGCGAGTGGCCCCCAGCCGCCGCCTCCACCCCACATTGTCATCGATGGCAGCAGTTTGTCCACGCAGGCTCAATTGCAGCGCATTATGCATCGCCGCATGTCAATAAGCACGCGGCAAATTCTTAGCGCCAGCCATGGTCAGCAGTCGCAGGCGCAGCCGGCCAGCCAAAAGTACGCCGTGCGTACCACCACAACGACAGCAGGGCAGGGGCAGCCGGAGCTGATCAATCCCCAAATATACAAGATTGTGACAACCGATGGCAGTACTAGCAACGTCATTATTGATGCCTCCGCTGCTGCTCCGCCGCACAACTCAAAATTGTTGCTCAGCAACCTCACAGTGTTATCAAAGCAGTCGCCGTCGTCGTCATCTAGCCAGCAGCAGCAGCTTAACTATCTCAGCGCCAAGAATTTGCCTTATGTTACTGCCACGCCAGCCAAACAACAGCAGCCCCAACAGCAGCAGCAAAAGTTTGGCAGCATCAGTGCGTATAAGGCTCAGCAGCAGCAGGCTACGCTGCAGAAGGTCACGCTGGGCTCTCGAGTGGCGACGCGGCTGCAATCGTATGTGCCAGTCTCGGTCGCCCAACCGCCGCAGATAATTGTTCAATCGGCGCAGCCGAAATATGTGAATGCGCCCGTGCTCAAGAAGTCCAATCAGAAGATAACAGTCAAAAACGTCGGCAACATGTTGCAGCAACAACAGCTGCAGGCTCAGCAGCTGAAGACTTTTATGTCCCAGCAACAACAGCAGCAGCAGCAGCCCTATAAAGCGGCAGCCAAAACCAAGTTTGTCAAGCAGTCTCCCACATTGTCCATTGCTGCTCTACCCCAACAACAGCAGCAGCAGCCGAACTTTGGCAACAAGGTCACCAAACTGGGCCAAAAATATGTGCAGCAACAACAAATCAGTCTACCGCAGGGCACACAACTGCAGCACAAAACCAACTCGGCATCAGCTGGATCATCCAATCCAAGCGGTTATGTTTTACAGCAGGCAACGGCGACACCTGGCACCATCAAGTTTGTCAACTCGCATGGAACCGTAATCCAACAGCACACCCAGCAGGCAGCCGCACTACCTAAGCGCACCCACTACAACAGCAGTGGCAGCAGCGATAATGAGCAGCAGCATCATTCCTCCTCCGCCTCTTCATCGCTCCTCACCGACGATGTTATGATTGTCAACGGCACCCAGATGACCGATGAGCTATCGGCGCGCATTCTGCAGAGTATGGCACAGAAGTCGTTTAGCCAGCAGCAGCAGCGCTACAACAACAACAGCAACATGCCGCCTCCCACTCAAATTATATACGGGAACAGTAGTGGTAGCAACACCGCAGGAGGGACTGCAGGATCAGTTGCCACGTCATCAGCCAATCTACTACTTACCCACTACCAAGCGGCCAATTCGAAGGCCTCGCCATCGTTTTTAACGGTGAGTGCGGCAGCTTCGGGCTCGTCCGCTTCGGTGACAGTGGCTAGCACCCCATCGGTCAGCATTTCATCACATGGCTTTGCCAGTGGCAGTGCAGCCATCTCATCCTACATGTCATCAGCAACGGCAGCGCGTCGCCAGTCGGTGAGTGCGCCAAGCAGTCGCGCT
Source organism: Lordiphosa stackelbergi (assembly GCA_018904235.1). Lineage (NCBI taxonomy): Eukaryota > Metazoa > Arthropoda > Insecta > Diptera > Drosophilidae > Lordiphosa > Lordiphosa stackelbergi. The sequence goes on from JAEIFU010000915.1 coordinate 50,367, forward strand.
GCATCGCTGGAACGGAAGCAGCAACAGCAGCATGACCTGATGATCGCCGGAACACGCAAAGCGGCTACCGTTATCGAGTATTACAACAAACAAAGGTACGTCCAAACTCAACAAGTGTCTTTTTTACAGCTTCATCCAAAACCCCAAAAAGCCTACTAAGTGAGTTCGCAACCCAAGTGTTGTTTAAAAGCTGGTTCGATTGCCTTAAAATACTAAACTACTTGAGCCATAATCCGATTTATATTCCAGTAGTCCTGCTTTTTGTTATGTTTTAAGTTTGAATAGCTTGTCAAATTCATAGAATTTCTTGGGGAAATGCAGGCCTACTAGATTATCATGTCTCATGTGTCGAACAGTGTGAAGGCAACCTAACAACATCGATTACTTACCAAATGTCAAATACAACTCTCAGAACTGTCAAAGTTTATCCCTACAATCGAAATGGGAAAAGTGACCGCATTAATAACAAACGGCGTAAAAATTATTATTTGTAATATTTTAAAAGAAGGTTCAATCGTCAGTGTGTGGAATATGCATTTGAACATTTTAAATGTGATTTTAATTATTCTCGGTTCTCCTTTTTTCACTGCAGCATAAATAACAACAACAACAACCTGATACAAAGCAACAGCATGAGCAACTTCAGTGCTTTGCGAAGCAGCAGTAGCACCTCAAATCTACATATGGCACCGACGCCATCACCGCCTCATCTGACGCCTCTCAATCTTCCAACCCAGGCGGAGTCCACTCTAACGCAGGCTATGCTGAAGGTGACGCCACATCAGCAACAATCCACTCCTCCGACTCAACAACAACTGCAACTGCAACAACACCAGCTGAATGCCCAGGATGATGAGCTGTACATAGAGGAGGTGCGTCCCGTGCCTGTGCATACGCAGGATTTGCGCTTGCAACAGCTACATGCCATTATGCAGGATCATACCTATGCCTCGCAGCAGCAGCAGCAGCAACAACCGCAGACTGTAGTGGCCACACCGGCGTCAACGGGAGCTGGCTCCACACAGCAGCAACAGCAGTGGTCGCTGGGCGGCATTGGAGTCACAGTGGCAGGTAGTGCAACCACACCCACAATAGGCGGATACTACGGCCAACAAAGTGAGTATTCCATTATGTATACATTTGTTTTTGTTAAGCGGAAATCCCTTAACGTATATGTTAGGGAAAGGATAGAATTGAATTGGTCCCCAAGTGAAGGTTTCAGTTGGGTTGTCAATATTTCCCTAAATATCAATATCGATAATATCAAAAAGCAAAAAATATTTAATATAACTGGGAAGTTGTTAAAGGACTTATTTATCGAAGGACTGCTATAGAGCATTGCTAGTGGCCGCAATACTGTAATGTAAATGTACTGTACTTGCTGGTCATTTTGTGAATTTTCAAAAACCGCACAAACAGGAACCAATTTGATAGTGCAAATTGAAAAAAATATTAATTTCATTGCATAAACGTAGTATAAGAACAACATTAAATTAAATGAATATTATTAATATTCTTTTTTACGATATTTTTACTATCCGGTCCAAATCGACACCGAATGGATCACAAATAAAAATAAATAGACCCTTCACTCGTAGAGTAAAAAGGGTATACTAAAGTAGTGCAAATGTATGTAACAGGTAAAAAGAAGAATTTCTAACCATATTAAGTAAATATTTTATATCAGCATCAACCTATGAAAACCTAGATCTCAGAGATTAGAAGAGCTAAAGCCACCAAAATTGAAATATAGACTCCTATTGTCCGCTCACCTCGGCACCCAATAAAAAATGTTAAATTACTTCCAAAATTTTTAAGATATCGATTTAAAGATCGTATAATAAATAGCCGATATAAAAATGTAGCATACTTTTCCTCGTAACATAGAAGGAAGCATCTCCGACCACATTAAGTATATATATGTTTTTGACTAGAATGACGAGGTGAGTTGATATATGCTCTACCCTCCGTCTGGCATATAAAAACTGACAGGCATGTATTATGCTCCAAGGGAAATATAGACTACTACAAACTTCAGTCGAGCCAAAGTTAGCTTACCTCCATTATTTTCTTTAAAATTTAAATGCCTGTATACAAATAAGACAAACATTTAGGTGGGCAAAAAACACAGAAAATTTTAAGTCGATCTGGCAATTATTTTTACATCTACATGGACATTTGTTGAAATTCAAAAAAGTTTTTCTCGAAACAACTTTTTCCCGCACGGTTGACATAACAAGACTGTTTTCACAGTCTTGCCACATAATTTGCTCTTTCCACAGCTACTATTTTTTTATAATTAAATTTTGAATTGAATTAAACAAATGAATTTTAACCCTTCTAGGTTAAGTACACTGGGCACATCTAACATGCAACATCCTCAGTTTAAATGCTTGAAAGCCATTTGCTACGCCAAAATTTTCAAGCTTTTGTTTTGTAAAAATGTTGAGTGGGCCGATGTCAAATTGGAATATGCTACAAAGATGGCAAATTCCGCCATGGTAAATATTTATAACTCAGGATGTTGGATGTTAGATGTGCTCAGTGTAAATAGCCTATTATCGTCGAATAAAAATATCGATAAAATATTTACAACACTGGACTGCCAACTGTGAAAATGTTCCAAAGGCCGCAACTAGGCCGTTTACCTAAAGATTTCGAAATTACTTAGAAACTCGACAAAACTATCGTTTTCCGTCGTGTTAAATCCAATAATCCTAAAAGTGTGAAAGGATTCGATCTCGATTCCTGTGTAATAGAACTATATAATTCTGAAATAATTTTTCTGTTTTATTTCGTAATGTATGTTCTCCTACTAACGAATCAACCGCTTTCTTTATTTTAAATACAGTTCCTCGCCATGTGGCGGATGACGATGCACACTCGGCCATAAGCAGTAGTTCGCGTTTGGCCAGCGCCGACATTGACCCCGGTGAGGAGACTGAAACTGCCCCCGAAGCAGAGGCCGAAGATGATTCTGTGACTCGCTGCATTTGCGAGTTGACCCACGATGATGGGTATATGATTTGCTGCGATAAGTGCTCGTAAGTTTTGCCTTCCACCACAGTTGTAAGCAACCAAGCTCCTCAGTTAAAATTGTTTTTCCTTGTTGCGTTTTGCAGAGCCTGGCAGCATGTGGACTGCATGTGCATTGATCGTCAGAACATTCCTGATGAATATCTATGCGAGCTGTGCCAGCCACGAGCCGTGGACAAGGTCAGAGCAAGGGCCCTGCAGCGTCAGAAACGTAAGGAGCACATGCTTTTGGTTGCTACGCAAGCGGCCAATGGAGCAGCTGCCGTTGCAGCGGGCACTGCAGTGGGAGGAGATGGCATCGGCGGAGCCGCTGGCTCAATGGCGGAGGAACTTCAGCATCGTCTTGGAGTTTCGGGCCTAAATGGTGGTTTTAACACCACAGGCATGTCCAAGAAATCGAAGAAAACCAAAGAGACCACAGGAGGGACTACAGGCGCTCTTAAAAAGAACAAAAAAAGCGCAGCTAGCCAGGACAAAGCGTCCAACAACTTGTCCGGCAACACCAAATCATCAAAGAAAAGTAGCAAGCGAAAGACCAAATCCAGTGGCGATGGAAACGGAGGCGGCAACAGTCCCGCCCTGACCGCGGCTGAGAAGCATGCTGCAAACCTGCGCCAGTGGATAGAGCACTATGAGTACGCGGTAACCAACCATTACTCGCCCGAGCTGCGTGCTCGTCTCCATGCCATACAAAAACAGCCCAGCCTCCTGCAGAGCATACAGAATACGGAAAACAAGGCACTGCGTCAGATTCAGATCACAAGTGCCGCCGCCAACGAGCTAGAGCAGCGAGCACAGCTAATACCCTATGCGGGGGCCAAAGTTTTGATTAGCAGCGTGGAACTGGCACCGCATGCACCCATTCACGAATTGAGGGGGAAATATATGCTGACAACTCAATTCAGGACCCAAAATCCCACCGTCAACATGAACACGCCTCCACCCAGCAACTACCTAAATAGCTTCAAAGCTCACAAGACCCCGGGCCAGTTTGTGTTCTTTTACCAGCTGCCAGGAGTGGAGGCTCCCATGCAGACGTTACGACCAGATGGGAGTGCCCCCACAGTGCCGCCCCAGCCGCCGGCGTATCTCAAAGGACCAGAGGTGTGTGTAGACACACGAACCTATGGCAACGACGCAAGATTTGTGCGCAGATCCTGCCGGCCGAATGCTGAACTGCAGCATTACTTTGAGAAGGGAACGCTGCACCTGTACATTGTGGCCTTGACGCACATCCGAGCGCAAACAGAGATCACGGTGCGTCACGAACCGCATGACATGGCTGCTGTGGAGCATAAGAAGTCTCACGCGTCTGTCGTTCAACCCACGAGCACGCGTTGCGCCTGCGATCTGGGTAGCGATTGTCTTTTCGCCCTGCCGCTGGCCGTGCAGCAGCAGCTTCAAGCTCCGCCCGCGCAGCCTCGAAGCAGTCATCGGAATAAGACAGTGGCGACCGCGGCCAACAGTGCGGCAGCAATCCAACTGACGATGGGATTAGGGGTAGGAGCAGGTATCTCAGCCGCAGCCACAGCGATACCAAACTCTAGGAATCGATCAACTTCTTCCAGTGGTGAGAGCAGCCAAATGGGTCTCAACAGTCCGCAGCTAAGTCAGCTGAATTTGGGCTTTAAGCCATCGCCAGTTGCTTCCCTTACGACTCCTGTGGCTGCGGTGTTGTACAACAACAGCAGCAACAACTCCTGCTCCGTGTCAATGTCCAGCGTGCTCCACGACTCTGGCATATGCACATCTTCCTCTTCGCCGTCTGTGTCCATTCCTTCACCCACGCCTACTCAGCTGCAATCGCCCACTTTGCAGCAGCAACAGCAGCAACCTGCAATACACCAGCAACAACAACTGTCACTGCTGCAGCGAAGTCCCACCCAACAGCAGCAGCAAGTACTGGCAGCTTTACCTACACCAATGCTACTCTCGCCGCAACTACAAGCAGTGCCCCCCAAGACCGCACAGCAGCAGCTGTTATTGCCGTCGCCCCAGCAGCAACAACATGAAGCTCTCGCACCTGTGCTCCAGCAAAGCCGACCCTTGGCCTCGTACTATGTTCAGCAGCAGCAACAACAACAGCAACAACAACAGCAGCAACAACCGCAGCAACCGCGGCAAGAACAACAGAATCCACAACCGCAGCAACAGCCGCAGCAGCAATCAGCTGGCCTACAAAAGCATTTAGTTTTAACACATCAGCCACATCAGCTCCAGCAGCAGCCGCCTCCACCGGCTGCACCAATTCAGCAGCAGCAAATTCAACTAGCTGATGAGGCACGTATAGCCGTAAGTGCATTGCAAACACTGCACGCGACTCCCACTCCGCATATAGTGTCACCAATAAAGGTAGCCTCACCGCAACATCAGCAACAACACCACCACCCACAACATAACTATCAGACAGCGCAGGCAACCTATACAAGTACAACTGCTGTGGCTCCATCTGTTGCCCAAGCAACATCACCCATTAAAATAGGGACGCCCATTAAGAATAACGTGCTTCCGCCCAATAACAACAATCAATCGTTATCTGGTCCCAAAAAGACGCCATCCAAGCAACTTGCTGTACCAGGGGCAGTTCCGACATCGACAACTCCTTCTTCAACCGATGGGAAGGAAGAACAAGCACCAGTGCCCACGCCCACCAGCACTCCTGTAAAGGATAAGCCCAAGCAATCCCGAGAGGATCGAAAACTGGAGGCAATCCTTCGTGCAATAGAGAAGATGGAGAAGCAGGAGGCCCGTGGCAAGAAGGAAAATCGTCAAGGTAGCAGCACCAAAAGACAGGCAAGCAATTCTCCCGCATCGCCCAATAAGCGAAACAGTTCCAATTCCATTAGCGAGGATGCAGAAACGACTCCAACGAGCACCACGAGCGCTCAGCGCCGAAACAAGAAAAAGCGCAAGGTAAGCCGCAGCTACAGTACCAGCCACAATGGAGGAAGTAACAACAAGCGTCGAAAGAGTATGCTGGTTGAGTCCGATGGAGAATCTCATGCGTTGACCAACTCCGAGTCGGAGGATCATGTGAATCAGAATAATTATAATCATCATCAAGAGGATCAGGCCGCGGGCTTACTTCTGGCGTTGGCCCACAACTCGTCTGTCAGTGACTCTTTCAAATCCCCTAGTCCGCAGACTCTCATACCACCTCCTCCGCTTTCTTCGGTTAGCAGCGCATGTCTGTTAATTGAGGCGGCCATGGGACCTTTGGAGCACCCCCAAGCTATGTCATCACCCGCCTCCACAGGTAGCGCCGGCGAGTTTAAGTATCCACCCAGCGGTCAAGCCAAGACAAAGAAGACACTTATGTCGAGCTGGTTTCAACAGGCGGAGCAGTGCGAGTCCCAGCCGTCCGGCCTGGACAGCCTTGTCCAAGCGGCTATGAGTGAAATAAATGGAGAACGGGAGCAACTGCAGCAGCAACAGCAGCACATACAAGAGCAAACTGCGCCAGCGCCGGCTCTGCTGAAAGTGGAACAGTTCATCCACCAGTCGGAATCAACGACAACAATACCGACTCCCAGGGAACAACTACATCTGCCGTTGCAAAATAATTCCTCGGTAAAGAAACGCTGGCTTCGGCAGGCCATCAGCGAGGAAAGTACTCCAGATGAAGTAGCATGCCCCCAGCAGCAACAGTTACCAAACACGCCTACTCTTCCAGCGCCCAGCATCTCGCCCCTGTCCAATGGGTTCAGTACGCCTCTGAAAAAACGTCGCCTTGTCGTCATTAGCAACGGTAGCAATCTGGAAATCGACGAGCCGCCAATTGACGTGATTGGTGAACCCAAAGAAGAGGAGGCGTCAGAGCAGCCAGTTCTTAAAGTGGAAACAGAATTGAATGTGGATGTGCAACAGCACCAGGAACAGGATGATGATGTGGATATATTGCGTTCACCTAGTCCGGGAGCACAACAAATCGTGGCTGAAGACAACCTGGTGAAAATTGAGCCAGAGGATACGAGTGCGGCAGCAGATGATGTCAAGATCGATGTGGAGCGGGAGGAGAGTCAGGCTTGCGATAAGTTTGAAGAGATGGTAAAGGTGAAAAGAGAAGAAGTGCAGGTTTCGGTAGTGGAGGAAAAAGAGAAAGAAACTGATGAGCTAAAACAGGAGGAGGAAACTAAAGAGGATACAAAGGTGGCACCCAAATTGGAGAGTACCAACAAGTCAATGGAGGAACCCAAGCCGGGTGAGTCTCTATTACGCATGACAACAGGAGCTCCCACCCAGATGGATACACCCAAAGTGGGAATCAAGATCCGTTCCTCCCCTTTACTCAAAGAAGAAGAAGAGCCGCTGAAAAAGAAACCTAAATTAGAAATCCCGCCAGTGGTAGTTGTGCCGCCCACTCTCACAGCTGCAGCTGCAGCAACAGCAACCACCATAAATGCGAGCACCAAAAATCTGACAGAACATGATATTCAGGAGCGCTTGCTCTCTTTCCATGCAGCTAACATATCTTACTTACAATCGCGAAATAAAAAAGCAACCAGCGCGACATCCACGAACTCGGCATCTACGTGCTCCAGCAAGAGCCCAGAGGGGAAAAAGTCTTCTAACAAGGAAAAGGATGAGAAGCGGGAGCGCGACAAGCAATTCAAAAAATCCAAGAAGGAAAAGAAAAAATCTAAAGAGAAACAAAAGGCAGCCACATCCGCAAGTACGGGCGAGGTGAAGAAAAAACAACAGTCCAAGTCAGACAGCAAACCCTTATCAGTAGCTTCGGTTGTCCCAGCGCTACACACTGGAACTTCTAATGGGAAAACCAAACAGTTGGCCAATGTACAGGGGGAGCAGCAAAGTCTGCGTCGACGCACCATGTCGACGTGCGTCGCCGTACCCACTCCCGCAGCGCCACCAACTCTCATAATAGCCCCCCCACCGCCGCAGTCCGGAAAGAAACGTCAAACAAACTTCGAACAGGAGCTGACCAAGCCGAATAGTCAAATCCTAAGCAGCAGTATGCTCTTAAATAGCAGTAAGGTCCAGCAAGGGATGCTGCCAGTGGTCTCGCCTGCTGCCCCTGCGCAAATAATTGCACCTCAGCAGCAGCATCGTAAGGAAAACAACCATCATCAAGAGACTAACGCTGGGGCAGGTGGAGGCATGAGTTTGGCTGCGGCCATAGCCAGTGGCAAGTTGACGGCAATTAGCCGAAGGAGGGAATCCATGTGTGGCAGCAGACAGCAGGCGGCTCTGATAGCGGCTGCTTTGAAGAAGGAAAAGAAGGAGAAGAAAAAGAGCAAAAAGAAAGATCGCGAGAAGCAGAAGCAGGAGAAGCATAAGGAAAGGGATAAGGAAAGGGATAAGGAGAAGGATAAAGAGAAGGAGGCGAGCACCAAGCAGAAGATAATCAATAATACACAGAAGTGCATGCCAGCACCAGTTACATCCACTACTCAGGCGGCTCCGATTCCAGTTTTGATTACCCAACCAGCAACTCCGGTGGCACCTGTGACCACTAAGTTGCCGCTGCCTTATTATAACACGATCTATGGCAAGCTCCAAGACCCCCCCGCAGTTAATTTGAACGCCCACAACAGCAACAGTATGCCCAGTCTGGCTGAGTATTTGGAGGCTACCAAGTCCAAGTCGGCCCTAGTGACCGTGACTCCGCCTCCCCTAGCCATCACTAAACCACCCGTTGTCGCATCATCGCCAAGTGCCGCCTGCCTGGACATGCCACCGCCTGCTACAACTCCACTGAAGCTGTACACTCGTACTGCCAGCCATGATCCCCGCCTAAATCCAATGCTTACTGTTCCTGAGCCCACTCCCATGCCAAAGCGGAAGCTCTCCATTAGCGAATATCGTATGCGACACCGACCATCCGTAGATACGGCACCTTCAACGCCTACCACTCCCACCACACCCACAACTCCGCCTAGCTCTACAGATCATCATGGGTTTGCTAAGCCCCAGACCATCAACAAGTGCTCGCTCCAATCACCGGAACGTTATCAGGCAGCGATGCGAGAGCGCCGCAATTCGATTAGTGTGCATCTTCAGAACAACAACAACAGCGGCACTGGTTCAAGTGGAGGGCAGGTCGTAGGCTCATCGAATCTGCAGCTCAAAAGCTCCGTTCAAAGCGGTGCCGCTGTACTGGCCACTGCCAATAGCATCCTTAAGACTGCACACAAATTACACATGTTCGATGACAAGCCGAAAGGTAAGGGAGAAAAACACGCAGGTTACTCCAACGGGAAATGTATTAATCACATCAATATTTTTGGCCCACAGGTGGCCACTTTAATGCGGCGCCAACTCTGTTGGAGCAACAGCAGGAGAAGATGAGCGAACGATCGCGTTGCCTGCAGCGCACAATTTCCTGTGATTCAAGGGTCATAGAGAGGTTGGGTGTTGCTGGTAACGAAAAGACACCTATATCGGGAGCTAGGCGGGATGGTGCCTAAAAAGGACACCAGAACGTGCTGACTTTGTGAGTATTATATGATAAGCAATTGAATAAAACGACTCTTAGCCAATTTATCATGAGACAAACAAGGAGCTCGGTCAGTTTCGACTGCAGGACAACAAAGATCTGACGTTCTTGCATAACAAGAAAATAAACCTCTGAAATGATATTGCAAAATGTTCATCGAAACATTAGTCATTCATATTGCATGACTAATGTTTTCGGTTCGCCTTAAACAGATATCGATGCCGTATCCGCTGTTCATTCTTTGCCTTGCAATAGAATCTACAAGATCTACAAGATCTGATCTACAAGATTTGTAGCGGAGGTTTCCTTAACTCATTAAATTGAAAAATTCAGTAGATTAGGAAAATATGCGTGATGAGCTTTGGTTCGAAAAAGTGTGCAAGAAAGTCAGCTAAATTGAATTTGTATCAGTTTGTTGTTGTTGTAACGGCTGAGTTGGGTTGATCCGTACGTACGTGGAGATATGAAAATAAAGGGAAAGATATAGGATAAGATTTAAAAGAGATGTTGAGACTATTCCATGTCCAGACCGAGGAAGGAGGCGGGTGTTTCCTCATCCTTGTTGATGGGTGGTGGTCTACCTCCGAGGACTATGTTATCCTTATATGCTGCTAGTGTATTTGCTACCATGGTTATGTGTGCATGTTTTTTGGCTTCAGTGCATGTTGACAATGTGTGGGGTTTCTCTCCTAGTTGCGAAGTGATGTTTAGTAACTCCGTAGGTCTCTGCGTACTGGAGCTGGCCTTTCTGACATGTTTGTTAGAGTGCATGAGTGATTTGGGTGTGAAACATGGTGGCATCCTATAAGATATGGTTAGGTAAGGAGTTTGCTATGTTCCCTTACTGGCAGTATCTCGGTTTCCTGATAAAGGTGGTCAGGATGGGACATTATATGGCATCCCGTGGCTGTTCGGAGTGCTGCATTTCGGGCTAACTGTAAGTTTCGGCATTGGATGTTACTAATTTAGCATAGACCTTCTGATCGCCTTGTAGGTGGTGGTTATAGTATCTTTATCTTTGTTGGGATGAGTTGCCCATTGCCCAGTCCAGGGCCAGGTTCACCTCTGGTTCATGTGGTGAGAATGGTGGCCAAGGATTTAGGGGCTGATAGGCTCAAGTTTCTTGACTCTACAAAATTAGCTAGGTGAGGTAGATATGAGTTCAATCGGCTTTCTAGTATTTGTACTTCTCTCCCTGTGGTGATGATGGTAAGTCATCAGCGTAGGTGACCAGCTTTACATCATTATGTGGGTTGGGTATTTTAGCAACGTAGAAGTTGAAAAGCAGTGGTGATCGAACTTCGCCTTGTGGGAACCCTTGCTTAATGATTCTTGTGCTAGATTTCGCTCCTCTGAATTCTACCTGAGCTTGTCGGCCGGATGCATCTTTTTGCTGATCGAGTCAGGATCTCTCTAAATCGTTTTCTCCTTCGTGAACGTTTGCAAGGGTGGCAGGGGGGCGAAATCTGCTTCAGTGCCTGACTCGAACTTATCCCAATCCGTTTTGCCAAAATTTACAAAAGTCCCATTTTCAGAGGCAATGAAGTCGGCATCTTTTGAGATTCTGATGGTGATTGGGATATGATCTGAGCCGAGAGCAATGACTGCATGCCAGGTGGTGTTTGTGAGCAGAGCAGGGCTAGTTATAGTGATATCTGGTGAGCTCTGACATGTCGCTGTGATGCGAGTGACGTAGTCCTCGTTGATGGCACATAAATCGGAGCCGTCAAGCTGTTCCTCTTGTGTCGCATCCCAAGGCCGAGAACCAGGCGTTAATGTGTGCATTGAAATCTCTATCTCTATATCTGATGTTCTCCAGCAAGTAAGTGGAGAATGTCGGGGAGAAAACCTGTGCGGCAGGCTGCAACTGGTGGGAGGTATACATATACTAGTTCCATGTCATCAGTTCCACTTGTAATGGCGATACCTTGGACTTCTAGGTGCTAGTAATTACTTGTAATTCTTAGGGGTCGATAGGTTACTGACTGGTGTATTATGAAAGCTAACCCTCCTTTGTTTCTGTCTCTATCTTGCCTCAAGATGGAGTAGTTTTATGAGGATGTGAGCTAGTTTTTGCTTGTCAGCTTTGTTTCCTGAAGGGCTGCAAGAATGATCCCTTTACGAGACATGTAGTCTGTAATTTCGTAGATTTTCCTTGTTGTGACCAGCAGTGTCTCCTTCTCCTCCCCGAGCTTCTGTTTGAGGGCCCTTTCCTTTCTCCACTTGGGCTGATTGTCAAAGTTTTTCCTCCGTCCACTAACTTAGCTTGTTCACTTCTTGGTCCAGTATGAAAATAGTTGACTGGTTTCAGGGAAAAACAGATTCTTAACTAAACTTTGAGTATGAGTTTAAACTCTCAACTACTTGTTGAGTCCCTATCCGATCCTAGTGTGCATCATCTGAATCTAGTTTAAATTCCGAGTGTTGCTTCCCGAACTAAATTAAAGAGATGGGGAGAGGACTCAACTTTGGACTCCTTGCTTCAACTGTAGTTGGATTTTGCATCACAGAACTCAACACAGGCCTGCCGACCTATTGTAATTGCACCCTGTCCTAGTATGTGGCTGCTTAACAATGTCAAAGCAAGACCAATATAATCTCTACCGACGCCTACTTTTGAATGAGCGGTTTTTTTGTAGCGCCGAAAATCGCGCTCTCCGCACACAAATGGACGTAAAAATCTAAAAATAGAAGTACGTGTGCACACTTACAGTCGTCGGCTGTCGCTGTATGCGTACAAAATGCGGCTGGCTCTGAGCGCTCTCTCTATCTCTTTGGCTTTTGAAAAAATCGTTTGCAAAAAAATCGTATGGCGTAGTCGTAATGCAACCAGCAGTGCGTTTGGGGGGGCTAGGAGAATTTAGCCCGTGCTGGTGGTTTGCACGCGGAAGGTGTTCTTGGAGGATGGAAAGGACCAGCACTTCCAGGATTTCGACAGCTGGGGCGAGCAGCTTGATTGGCCTGTATGAGCTGCCCAGTTCTGATGGTTTTCATGGTTTTGGAACAGGCAGGATTTTGCCTGTTTTCCAGATGTCAGGAATGATCAGGCTGGACATGCTGACGTTGAAAAGCTTTTGGTACGGTATTCCACACCTTTCTGTCCGAGCTTCTTGAGCATGACTGTGGCGATACCGTCAGCTCCCACAGCCTTGGAGCTTTTGGCAACTTTAATGGCGTTTGCCACCTCCTCTGCGGAGAAGTCCGGCGCCTCGGGATCTCGAGGGAGCTTGCGGAACTTTTGCTTACGTCCTTTGGATGCTCCACAAACTGCCTGTTGAATCCCACTGCACAACTCTCAGCACTGAGTTTGGGCACTCCATGGAAGGCTATGGCGGCAAGGTTTTGCCGCTTCGGTGCGGATGTTATGCTCCTAATGGTCTTCTATACATTGGCCATGCCCATCTCACACTTATTTAGGTGTGCTCCTTGCTATGCTCGTTGACCATTCTTCTGATGTTCTTGTTTGCAGGATTTTCAGCTCTTATGTCGTTACGCATACGAGCCTTTTCCGCAGCTTCTGAGGGGAAGCCAGGGCGAATTCTGGGAATTGTTCCAGCAGGGATGTATCGCTTCCCCGCACAGGTGAGGATTTTCCGGAATATGACTTCTCCTGAGGACACATCAGAAGGGGCTGGGTCTGCTCGAAGAGTTGCTCTGTGTGTGCTGTGAACGCATTCCAGTCTGCCTTGAAGAAGTTTGTGTATGTTTTCCTCTCCGAGGTCACAAATTCCTCTTCGACGTGAAGTGTGAGGGTGATGGGCAGGTGATCAGAGTTCAGAGCTTTGTCCACGTTCCACTCGACGATGGTCAGAAGGTTAGAGCTGACGATGGTAATGTCAGGAATGTAGACATTCAACAGGTCTATAGACGAGCCGCGGGTTGGATGGCAATCCCTTGCACTTCCATGTGTTCATTGGGGGCTGCAGGTGTCTGTAGTTTACAGATTGGTGGACGATGAACGCCAGTCCACCACCTGCATTTCGCTGTCTGTCTTGTCTGACGATGTTTTTCTCCCCTGCTGCGATTATTTGAGACCTGGGCCGCTGCTATCCGAATCCTGTTTCGAGACGTATAGACAGTGAGTTTTACAATTTTGGCTCGGAGCCCATTGCAGCTCCAGTGGGTTACCTGCAAACCCTCTATGACTGTGGGTGTTGTGTTTGTGGCTATTGTTGTGAAGGGGTGGGGTTTGAGTTTGTGGTGGGATGTGTATGTGCACAGGTGTTTGAGATCTCTGCTGCGGTTGCATACGTCCTGCCCTAGTGCGAGGCGGGGACGCAACCGGTGTTGTTGGTTGCTGGGCTGGGCGTTGTGGCACGTTTATGCTTTGCAGAAGGGAGGTGCAGGCGGAATCTGTGCGGCAGTGGCTGCTTGTACTGCTGGTTTGGAGCAGCAGGGGCCAGCAGAAGTCCCGTGGTTTGGCGATTCGGGAGCATTTTAAATGCAGCCACTGCAGGAGCGCACTCGAAGGAGTATCCTCTGCTGGTGATTTTGTCTTTACATTCAGGGCGCCATAAAATCCTGGGACCTGGATTTGACTCAATGTCACAGGCGCGTAGGAGGAGAATGCTGTGCAGACAGGCCGGAGATGTCTGCTCAGTGTAAGAAAAAGGGGGGAGAATGATCCGATTGTCTTAAGAGCCGTGTATCTGTTTGTGCATTATCATGCTGGAAAAATGTTTTTTATAACTGGGTTCTTCCTTTCCTAATAACCATTAATAACGCCTTTATGTGCTTTTTGCTATTTGATTTGAATCGTGCCATTACGCTTAAAAAATATGCTCGCTAGGCTATCAGTGTGTTACCGAATTTTGCTTAAATTTGAATATTACAAGACTTTAGTGCAGTGGTGCCCAAACACACACTATCAAGCTTTGCTATGGTGTGTGTAGCAGCGAAACACGAAGTAAACATCATTATGTCAAACATGGGCTACAAGCAAAGAAATAAATATGTGTGCGTGCTATTTATAGAACACACGTATTCTCTCTTTCTATGCGTGTGTCGGCTGCGACGCCGGCAGCATTTTCAGTTCCTATCCCGTGGGACAGGCCATAGGCGTTTTGTGCACCACTGCTTTAGTGATTTAATAGTTTATCCGATGTGTTCTATAAATAACTTCCGACCCAAAAACAACCCAATTCCCATACGATGTGCGTCATTTTTGGGTCGAAAGCACTTTGAAGAACACATGGGATTAGGTCCACAGTTAATACATTTGTTCAACTACTAATAAAATTTTTTTTAAACATAAATATTGTTTATTTACAGATTTTAAATCAGCATCAATGTATTTTTCAAATCAAAGTGCAGACCAGGTATAACATGCCAAATCGGAAGCAGCTGCGGACGGAGCAACTTTTTGGTACACATCCACATACGCGCTTTCCTCACACCTAACAAACAACAACAAATCTGTCCTTCTCATTCGAGTTGGGAGCGCAATAATATTTTTGTATAATGATAACACCACACACAATAAGTTAAAGGGGTGTGTGTTAAAGTAATCTAATGACATCCCACTTTTAAAATTGCTTAGCAAAAAAAAAAACAAATCAAGAAGGGAAAACGTTCTACTAAACTGCTTAGTTATTTAATAGTCTCGTTTTTGTCATAGCAAACACAAGTAGTCTATATTACTCAAACCCAGAAGTCTACTATATATATACGGAATATATATATTAATATATAGAACCTATTTAACAGATAACTAACATAGCCCATAGCGTATAGAGAGTATAGATAAGGCGATAACAATTGAAGTTACAGAGATTTTGGAAGCATTTTATTGCAAATAAACCAATGTATATGAATTAATATGATTGTATTTTTCATTTAGAAGTCGCTTCTGATCGAAGAGTTCAGTTTAAATTAGAGAAGGATATGTAAGACGTTAGGTGCATAACTTTATTTATAAAAGAATTCGTTTTAGCTTTTGAATTACGTGTAACCTTAGAAATAAAAGAGCAAACTATATTCAAATTATATTACAACTACAATATTTAACAGCTAACGATTTAGTAACAACATAGCCAGGCTAAAAACGCAAGCAATACTGTAAACCGAATCTTAGGAATTTGGCAAAGAAAAATTTAGTTAAGCAAACACACAACTTTACTTTTAATAACATTGAATCAAGAACTACACTCTGTTTAATATTTGTAAATACATCCTCATATCCATACACATAAACACATACACACATATGTATAAAACAAAGCGTAAAAGAGTCGTTTGATTGGTAGATCAACTTGCAGGAAACGGCAACTAAGATGTAAGTTAAACATTGAAAAAAAGAGTACAAAACGCGAATTAATTGAACATACTAATTTATTTAAGCTAAAATGTAGAATAAGAAGAAAAAAAGAAAGCAACAAAAAAATTGTTACAAACTGTATATAGAGAGAAAAACCCTTGCGTATTTAGTATTAAGTGCGCCGAACGATGAATTTGCCCATAAAATTAGATCAGTGTTGCCACACCGCACCATAAATTTGCTACAGGAGTAAACGATACTAGTTTGATTTTTGGTATCGTTGGCAACGCAAAGTTCATAATTCATTTAATTTTTCTATTTGTAGTACATATTGCAAAATAATCAGACCTATTGCCGTATTCAAATGGTATCGTATCAAGTCGTATGTGTCGAACAGGGAATACCCAGCCTAACCATTTTTCTATGAATTCGACAAGCCATTCACACTGAGGGCGTCTGAATTTTTCTTCAAGAAATTTGAGAAAAATTAATTCTGACAAAAACAACAAAATTATTACGCGTCCATCTTTTCCATCTGAGCTCCAACGTTTCGTCAAACACTTTTGGTGTTTTAATATTGCCCTGAATTCAGATTTGATAACTAACACAAGGCTGCCATTGGATTATTGTGTACAAAGCTTTGCTCGCGGACATTTAATAGTTGTTATTTCTCTCTGGCATATTCTCTTGGGTTTTTTGATTTCGCAGAGCTCAGGAAAAAATTAAAACAACAATGGCCTATTTCTATTCTTCTAAAATGTGATATATTTTACATATTAGATATTTAGAACACGGGAAATTAGAGGCAGGATCTGTTCAAGTCTTTGTGTGACTTGAAGGAACTGCAATAAATACAACTAAGGTTGATAGTGTTCGCTTTTTTTCGGATTAAATCATGTTCAAAAATCTACAAACTTGGATCCCATCAAAACAGTACAAAATAACCTTATGACTTAGATAGATTGAACATTAAGACACGCCAAGCGACAATACCAAAAATGCTTGGCCATTGGTCAGTTTTGACAGCCGCTCAAGCTCATTATTTGCCATTTTGTAATTCGAAGTGAAACAAAAGAACCACAATTAACATTTGATTCGAAAAACTAAAGTTGTGGAACAGCACGTTTTTTAGTTAAGAAATGTTTTGCAGAAATCGCATTTCTCGTAAACGATTCTATATAAGAAAACTTCTCAACAGTGTGCCTAATCTTTAATCGTTAGTCGCTATGCACTTGGCTTAAACCAAATCTCTGCGTTAAACTTTTAAGGCGACCAACATCAATCTTCTAAGAACTTGTCAGGCTTACAGTCTGGATGCTTATTTCAATATAATTCTTACTTGGTCCAATCTTTGAAATTTCTGTTTCCTCATATTTTGATCGAAAACGGGAACAGGTCTGAATATTTACCAATTTTGACTAAACTCCTCACGACGCAATCCTTTAATTTTTTCGATAAATTTAAATATATTTAATTTACCTACTCTGACTCATTTTGACCCTGTGAAACATTTTTTGTCATTTGTGTAATTTTTATACAATTTCTATTTAAGAACATAAACAAAGATTACATTTTAGACGTAACGGTTTTTAAATATTGATTATTTTTTACAAAAATCAAGCAACAGAAAAAGTGAAAGCATTAGATTTAAATTTTGTATATACACACATCAGTTTTTAGCCTTTCGTAGCAAGCAAAATCAAGTTTTCAATGGCATAGGGGTTGTCCGTCTACTAATTATTTCCTTTTTATTTCTGTACATAAACAAATCCATAAATTTATATAATTATAATATGTGAAGTAGAACCTAAATTTACGAAGACGATTTTATAAACGTATATTGTTAATTTTTAAAGCACTGTACATTGCATATACATACAGACATAAGTATATATATATAAACGAAAAGAGTTCGTAACTAGTTTTCGTAATGAAAATTTGATAATTCTACTTATGTAATTTAAGCTACAAACGAAATTATTTTTAACTTATTTGAAAGAAAGTTGATAAGCGTAATAATCTTTGGTTTTCTATTTACATAATTTGTAAGTGCAAATTTAAATGGTAAGCGTAGCGGTTTAGCCATAGGTTTATTTTGGTTTAACTGATGTAAATTGAATATGTTAATTGTTTACTAAAACAAGTGAAGAAGGCAGAAATAACTTCGTCTGTAAAATACATTAAAATTGAATTCGTAAGATTCTTTAACAATAAACAAAACCCGAAAATCACAAATACATAAAACGAAATTAAAATGAAAAACTTGAAGCAATGTTTAATTTTTACTGTCTTTGAAGATCAGTGATGCTATTAGCATTCCTAGCAATTTAGTTCATCTCTCTAGCTACTCTGATTCTCGAGACATGGCATATTAAAAAAGGCTTATAAAAAATTTATGACGATATCTCAAGGACATGGCATAAAAATACCCCAACTTTGCGCCAGATCAGTTTGCTTTGAAGTAATCTATCTTCAGGCTGCACCCCTTCCCTTATCGGTTTAGACCAGGGGTGCCCAGAATCAGCTTACCAGTACGTCAAAGTCAACAATACAAATGCATAAAATATATTTCAAGCAACAACAAACAATACGAAATTGAATGAGAAAACTATTCCTTTGAGTACCACAACAACACATGCATGTCTTGCGGAATGGGCAAGGGCGCCCCTGGTTTAGACCCTTTGCCTTTGCCCAAAGTGCGGAAGTCAATCCGTTCGATCTCTGTGTCAAAGATGCTTAAAGTTGGAAAAAAATACATTAGATTGACGTACTCAATGGGCACTTTTATGCAGTGGCGTCGCGCAGGCGCGGGGGGCCTCCCCGGGCGTCAAATTTTTAGCTGCGGCAAATATCCGGGGAGGCGAATTTAAGGGGCTGCAAATTTCTGGGGCGGAAAATTTCAGGGGCGGCAAATACTTACCAGGCTGACGGAAATCCTCTTACTGAACCCTCCCCGAGGGTATCGGCACCCAGTGTCACTTGCGCGTCTTACACCCAGGAAATGCAGTGACTAGCTAAGGTGATGGCCAGCTCTGTCCAGCTTTAGTTGGGCAGAGTTGAGCCAGAGCCATGGTTACGAGGTGCATGGCAGTAGGCATAAAATGCTATGGGGTGGTACCCAAGAACAAAAAGTAACCATCATGGGTCCTTTTCCAATGCAAAACCTAAAAGACCAAACTCGGGCTGGGATATCAGCCCAAACGTCGGAGGAAGGCGTGACTGCTAGCACCGGCGGGCACGGTGGGGAGAAATCCCTTCTTCGTGTCGCCAGCGGTCACACCTCTGTCGCGGACAAGACAGTTGTACAACTACTGCCACAACAACGACGACAAGAGCCAACGTGTGGCGTGGTACCGCAGTCGATGCAGACTCGGACTGCGAGTCGCACGGCGGCTCAATAAATACGGAGGCCGAGGAAAAGCTGCTGCTTTCCCCAGTCCAGAAGGGTTCTAGCACCTCTCGTAAGGTAAGGCCCAAAAGGACAAAGGAAGGCATGCGAGCGAAGGCCCAATATAAGGCGGCCCTCAAGATTAAAGCGCGGCTCGATGGCAGCGGTAAGCTCACCCCAGAGGAGAGCAACAAGCTGGCGTGGGCCGAGCAAAAGATCAAGGAGGGTCGCAAACACTTTGCGGAGAAGCAGGCGATGCAAGCCACCTCCGCAGCTTACGCCAACAAGGTGGAGTAGAGCTTGGCTGTCAAGCGGCAGCACTCAACTGAGCCAGCGAAAGCGGAGGCCCCAGCCAGCAAACGGCCACGCCCAAGACCGCAGAGCAAGGCTCCTGTGGGGAGTAGGTAGCGTGCACCTACGACTCAAAAAGCGCCATCCCGAAGACAAAAACGAGCACACGCTAGAGGCTGGAGAGGTCGAGAAAGACCTTGGCATCGACGAGATGGTCGATAAAGCCAGCAGCCTAGATATCACGGAGGTAGTACAGTCTGCTGAGAACGAAAGGGACGAGGAATCAGCCACAGTAGCTGACCCACCCAGTTTGGAAGACGATGAGGATGAGGACTCAACCATGGTAGTTGACCCATCCGCGCCGGGGGACGCCTACAACGACCATGCAGTTGAAGGTCCTCCAAGTAAACTTGCATAAAAGCAAGCTCGCGTCGGCGGAGCTCCTTATAACCCTTGAGGCAGGGCCCGCCGAAGTGGACTTAGTTCAGGAGCCTTGGATTGCGGCAGGGAACAAGGTCTCAGGGCTAAGGTCACAAAACTACAACACTTTTTATCCCACCGCAGTAAGTAAGGCAAGGACAGCCATTCTGGTAAGAAAAGGCATCTATGCTTACCTTAAGTCTAATTACAGCACGGATGACCTCACAGTTGTGGCCCTGGAAGGTCAATATATTATGAGCCAATATTATTGGCATCCTGCTACATGGCACACGAGCGGGAGTCCCCACCGGCCGAGCTCGAACACCTAACGGCTGAGGCGAGCAGGAGAAAACAACCACTCGTCGTCGGAACGGACGCCAACGCACATCACTCCGTGTAGGGTAGCCCATACGTCAACGGCAGAGGTGAGTCACTCTTAAGCTTTATCCTACAAATTAACCTTAAAATAGAAAACGTTGGAGATGTGCCCACATATGTGGGACCAACATCGGCCAACGTCCTAGACCTAACTCTGACCTTAGGGAATAGTAGTCAGGCATCAGAATGTAGAGTCCTCGATAGAAACTCCTTCTCAGACCACAAGTACATCCAACTTAAGATCGAGTTTAACCACAACCAAACCAGAAACGCCTATAGGAACCCCCGGAACACAGACTGGGAGAAGTACCTTAGAACGGTAGAATCAAAACTACCAAAGCCAACGAGTATCTGCTCGGTAGGCGACATTGAGAGGTCCGTGGAGACGCTCACATCCAACCTAACCGGAGCATACAAAACCTCATGCAAACTCACAGTTAGCAAATGGAGAACCAGACCCCAGCGCTGAAAGAGCAGAGGAAGGACGTGCAAGAATGCTTCAAACTCGCCAAACAAGCGGATGAGCAAATAATCTGGGAAGAATACAAGATTAGACTTCGCGTCTTCAAAAAAGAAGTACGGAAGGCAAAACAAAACTCATGGAGAAACTTCTGCTCCAGCATAGAGAAGGTCTCCGAAACAGCTAGACTCAGGAAACTGCTTTCAAAGCAGCCACCCATGCAGAGTCAGCTAAAAACGAATGACGGACACTGGATATATGGACATGCGCTCTACTTGATGCGCACTTTTCAGGCTGCACTGTAGTCACTGTGACAGATACGCCTCAAGACCTACACAAACAACAAGCCAACATCCCAGATAATATCATTACTCCAGAAAAGATCCGATGGGCGACCGACTCGTTTGCTAGTTACAAATCCCCAGGGCTAGATGGAATATTCCCAAAACGATCAAATGAGCAATCGTCCCATGGCTACAATCCATTTTTATAGCATGCTTGAGGTGGAGCTATGTACCTGTAGCCTGGAGGACAGCACGCGTTGTATTCCTGCCCAAAGCAGGGAAATGCAGTCACGTGCAACCAAAAAACTACAGGCCCATTAGCCTCACATCAACCCTGCTCAAAACAATGGAAAAACTACTGGACTTCCATATAAGAGAAGGCATGAACCTGACCTTGGAGGGTAACCAGCACGCCTACACGAAAGGCAAATCGGTGGGAACAGCGCTACACTCCCTAGTAGCCACCATCGAGAAGGCACTGTACCATCAGGAATTTGCCCTGGGAGCATTCCTTGACATTTCGGGTGCATTTAACAACGTCACCACAGAAGCAATAATGCGAAGCCTAAGAGCCCTAACAATACACACGGCATTGGACTCCTGGATATATAACCTGATGAGCTGCAGGAGAGTACAAGCCGAGTGGGGTACCACAACCATGACAAGAGAGGCACATGGCGAAACGCCCCAGGGCGCAGTCCTGTCACCTCTTCTATGGAACATTGTGGTCAACGAACTACTTCAAAAATTTCGCAGGAAAGCACACAAGATAACCGCATATGCCGACGACATAATCATAATTATCATGGGAAAATGTCCATCGACTGTCAGCTCAATCATGGACTCTACTCTCAGAGAGATACTAAAGTGGGCCACAGAAACCGGACTTAGCATCAATGCGGAGAAGACGGACCTCATTCTCTTCACCAAGAGATACACGGTACCGCAATGGACTCCACCCACGATAAATGGAACACCGCTAACGCCAAAAAAAACGTAAAAATAGTAATCGATAGTAAACTACCTGGAGACTCAATGTGGAGGAAAGGGTGAAAAAGGCAACCAATGCGCTATATGCATCCCAGAAGATGCTAAGCAGCACTTGGGGCCTATCACCAAGACTAACGCACTGGCTCTTCATATCAGTTATACGACCGATACTACTACACGGTATATTGGTATGGTGGCAAGCCACCCTCCAACCCATTATATCTGAAGCTGATGGAAAAAGGCCCAGCGGCATGCACTGGTCTGCATAACGGGTGTAATGGATAGTTACTAGGCGAATAAAATTTTCTACTAAGTTTATCAAATATTTAAATGTAAGATTGTTGTAGTGGAGATATTTTAGTTATGAGAGAAATCGCGCGCAATATCGATAAGCGAATAGCAACCGAGCTTCTGTTAAAGCTAGGTACCGAGACACTGAAATTTTTGCGGAGCGAACGTCGATAATTTCCTGAGCTGCCTGACAATGGTAGACCAAGCAACAGCAAAAATTCAGCTGTTGTTTATTTAAGATATTGGCGGCTAATTCAAATAAAATTAAAGAGTTTATAGAATTGATAAAGGAAGTCACTGGGAGAATTCAAAGGTCATACAATGCCATGGTAAATTTCATGGATGCATTTTGTGTGTGGACTGAGGTATAAGCAGTGTCCTTAATTATTGTATTGCATTGGCCTGCGGAGCAGAAATTGACCCCTAAGATATGTATACTGCTATTGCCAATACCTAAAGGTAGCAACGGGAGCGGTTGGAGCAACGAAATACCAAGCAACCGAAGAGAGCATGACGTTTGATTGACAGCTGTCAAGTCTCTCTCAAAACCAATTGTCAGAGGTAGAGACCAATTTCCTTTTCCGGAGCTAGGTCTTTCCGATTTCAGCAGTCAAACCATCCAGACGTGTTCAATCCATACAATTGGTACATTAGATCGGAGAAGAAAATTTGCTATTAAAATTTGCAAAGCCATCCTTTGGCGGAATTTGCTGAGAAGCAAAGAGAAATTTCGGTCATAAACGTTGCCAAAAGCCAAAAATAAAGCGAATGTAAGTTTCTTAAAAGGCATCTCAAGCATTACGCTGTATAAAATTTTATTTAAAAGGCTTTTGGGCAGTTTCGTGAAGGCTTCTATGGAAATTAGAGTCAGACTAATTTAATCAAGAGGCGTATGAAATTCAAGGTAAATATGAGCTTACAAAATTTTCTCCTCAAGGGAAAATCTTGAAATTCCCACGCGCTTACAGACTATTGTCTTTCCTTTTTACATTAGTTATCATCAGCAAGTGCATCAAAAGCCAAAATAAAAACCAGAAAATCGTTGCCTTGGAGTAAGAGCGGAAGAGTGAGCTTTCTTTGATCATTAGCTTGTCTGGAGCTTTTTTCTCGCCCTCTTCACAACCTCACCTTCAGTAGAAGTTTTCAAGTGCAGCTGGAAACGTGGATTCAGCAACCTAAAAGTCCCTCACCAAAGTGCAGTGCCCAGAAAGTGAAAATTGTGATTAAAAATAACCCCTCGATTTATCAACTCGTCGTCTAGAAGCCTGGCTAAAATTTGTAAAAAGGCTACGAGAAATATTTCACCCACTCACCTCGGCAAAGAAGCAAAAAACAAATTTTTTTTTGGCTCGGAAAAGAATCAAAAGAAGTGAAAAGTTAAAAATGAAAATAATTAGTATTTAATCGTTTAATCTTTGCAACTAAAATCCTAAATCAAAAGAAAAATCCAAAGAGAGAAATCCAAAGCAGAAAAGTTAATGATCATTGTGCAAAGTAAAATCCCTTGCACACACAAATTCGTCGTCCGAGTTGTCCACTTATACATGAAGCGAAGCAATGCTTCTCAAACTGTAGGCCAGCAAGTTTTTTTTTGTCAAACTAAACTCAAATAATAATTTTTTCTTTGTGATCTTTAATCGGAATCTGAGTGGTGAAATAATTTAAATACATTTTTTATGCCCAAAACCTACGTTTAGCAACAGTCTTCTTGAAACCATGGAGCGCTTCATCGGATCTTCGAGAGGGTGAGTCATTATTGCAAAAACAAAATGTTTAAATTTATTTCATTGCCAAATTTTCCGAAAAACAAAATAAACAAAAATTAATTTAAATTAGTGAAAGAAAGTGAAAACATGTGCAAACAATTTATACAAAAGTTCTAAACCAAATGCTAAGTGAAGTTTTAAAGAGATTTTGGCAGTGCCTAAATTCAGCAGTGCATGTCAAACGGTTGTATATTTGTGCGCATGTTTTGACTCCTCGATCTTGCAGTTACTGATAAGACTATCGGTTTTGTTTTGATCTTTCAATTTGTTTGCGAGCAATTTTTCTAGACTTTAGTAGTTTAAAGTAAAGTAATTAAATCTGTCGAAAGTATGAAGCAAGACATTTAAACCAATTTGAAGAGGCAACAAAAAAGTAATGGAAAAAGCAAACAACAACAAATAAATTTTCAATTATATTAATTTTCATCTCTTCTTTGGATTAATTTGTCACAAAGAACATTAACATGCACTAGTATCCAAATTTCTACATTTTCCTTTTTGTAATATTTGTAAGATAATGGATTAAAACAAAACAAAATTAGATTATGTTACCCTATTAGTTTTAGTGATTATGTTTAGAGTTTAGGCTAACTTCAAAAACAAAACTATCCTTTTTTTTTAAACGAAATTAAGCAAGAAGATGAAAATAACATGGAGTTTAAAGTCAATATGAATAAACTAGATTACTGTCATATTATGAATTTGTAAACTATTCCTGTTTTCCTTTGAAGTAATGGGGTAAATTAGAAGAAAAGGTAACCTCTATTTTTGGGATTTTTCCTTAATTATGCGCCACGGAAAAATCATTGGTTGGGCGGGTAGAGAGCGAAGCTGCCAGGTCATCAGGTCAGCTTATTAATAGGTAGTTGCTGTTATTAAATTCACTTTTTCTATATTATTCCAGTTATGCTGGTCCTCTTCCACTGTACTTTACTTTTCTATCTGGTTTTAAAGTTAGGCTCAAGCTTACGCATTATATGACTTAAAAAAGGCAAAAAGGATTATATTATTTATATGTGTTATGGGTGTTGCAAAGTTGTGGGTCAAAAGAACCCCCCCACTGGCTGCTTTTGCTAGCTGAAGTCAATAATCCCCATCGACTCCCACTTTACCAACATATAGCCCATATCCGGAGGGAAAGAAGAGACCTCTGCTTTGTCTAGGCCAGTGCACCTAAACATCTGTGCAGTTCGGGATTGGTAGAAAAGTCATAGGACTCTATAGGTCTTTCTCTTTGGAGTGCGTTCTTATAATTCTAAATGATCGGTTGCTGTTGACAGGCCTTACGATAGACTACACTTCTGGTGTTTGGGCGGTCACAGTGGATCTTGAATATGAACGTACGTTACATATATTTTGGCGCCCAAAACGTGGGGCAAGAGAAAATACAATTTCTTAATGGTTTTCTTCTGCTCTTCATCTTTTAATAATCCTCCTATTCTATTTTATTTCTTTTTCTTCGAAAATCTTTTTTTTAAATATCTACCGGCTATAGAGGTCAATGTGCATGAGCAATATAGGAGTTACGGAACTTTGAAATTTGGCTTAAGACCAAAATATCGACCGCTGTTCCACATTTGTTCTGCAATTCAGTTGATTTTCTCCTAAAATAGTTTGGTAAAATAACTAGTAGAGTTTTTAGTTTTTTTTAGTAGGTCCCTGGCGGATTACTCCTTCGACAGCAGATGGTGCTGCGGAAAGGCCTCCATGGGTTGCTACTCCTTTTAAAATTAATGAGTTCCTTATAAACTATCCTTAAACATATTGGATGTAACTGTTAGCCTTATTCAAATTAGAAGAAAAGTTTCTAAGAGTAATGGAAATACAGATTTTTTGGCATGAGACCGAAAACTTACCGACTTTTTAGAAACCTAACTAGACATTTTGATGTACGGCTACCTGTTCCTTTCAAAGTGTTTCACCTGAAACTAAAATACAAACCCTTTCTTCGTTTGTATGTTTCTGTGCACAATAGCCCAAAGCAGCTTTCTACAAAATACCTTCTTCTAGCTTATCCCACTTACGGATAAGGAAAATAACTTATGAAATTCTAAAATAAAAACAAGAGATAAATATTTACGACGTATTCAAAATTTTGTTGCTTGTGAAAAGAAACAATCATGACGACAATACGTAGCACAGAGGATTTAACAAGTATTCCTCAAAAGGAGTCACTTCAAAAATCCCAAGAAATATGCCAAATTTGCGAACAACCAATGCTGGAGACACAAGAAAATTCTATTACAAAATGTAATCACGCGTTCCATACAACTTGTATCCGTGAGTTCATAAAAGATCACAATGAATGTAAAATTTGCAAAAGGTTATGTCATCCAAAAGATTTGCGCATTTGGTATAGTGTATCAAATCAGGGGCCACAAAACCGTACTCAAACGGGAACGATACCAAAAACACATAATCACAACACCAGAGGCAAGTCAAAAAAACAATCAGAAACCGCTGAAGGCTTACAATCAAGGGAAAATCAAGCCGCTGGAGAAGACTTGGACCAAACAGTCACAATTAAAAAAACAACTTATAAGAAACAAAGGTCGAATAGAAAAACTCGTCCACCGCGCCAAGTAGGAACAAACGACTCGTCCCCAAAAAGATCAGAAAGAGGACAAAGAGATATCGATTATGATAGGATTTTTGACAGGCTAGAAGATATGCTAGATAGACGTTTGTCAGGACTGAATTTGAGCGAACACTCCCATAGCTCAAATGCAAATAATATCTCAGAACCTCCTGAATCCTTACTAGAATTTTCTGACCATGAAGATATTACACAGTCAATACCTTTCCGTAATCCGGAAAAAGCCACACAAATAATACAGAGTTGGAATATTAAGTTCGATGCATCCCCGAAAGGTCCAACGGTGCAAGAATTTCTTTACCGAATCAAGGCGTTAGCGGAAGATAATATTAATGGGGATCTGGCGATTTTATGTAAAAATCTCCATAACCTTTTAACTGGAACCGCGCGTGACTGGTATTGGCGATACAGAAAGAATAAAAAAGTAGTCAAATGGTCGGAGTTTGAAGAGGCATTAAAAGAGCAGTTTAGAGATAGTCGAGACGAAGAAATTTTGCTAGAAGAGATTCGCGGAAGGAAACAAAAGGAAAGAGAATCGTTTGACTCGTTTTATAACGATGTTATGGATCTCGTATCACGTTTGTCTGTACCTTTAGGAGAATATAGGTTGCTTAGAAGGCTTAAGCACAATTTGAGACCAGAAATTAGACACGAGTTGCTCTATGTGCATGTTTCTTCAGTGTCCCAATTGCGGAAGCTCGTTCAACAAAGAGAAAACATGATGGAAGAGGAAGTTTTCAGAAGTTATAAAAATGTTCCTTATACCAAGCCAGTCAAGCGAATGATTGCGGAGGTTACTGAAAACCCATCAGTCGCTGAATCCGAGGATGAAGTTGAAGTAAATGCAGTGAGATACTCAGGAAAACCTCTGAAATGTTGGAATTGTGACATAGAGGGGCATACTTGGGATATGTGTATCCAGGAGCGTAAGATATTTTGTTACGGCTGCGGTGCAAAGAACATATACAAGCCGCAGTGTAGCGTTTGCTTAGCCAAAAAGTCGGAAAACTACCGAAAGGGCACTCCTGCCGAGAGCAGCTGGAGGGCCCCAAACTAAAACTGAACGGGAATTATTGCACACCAGCTGTCAAAGCTGTGTCGCAAAAGAGCATCTTAAATGCTCCAAAAAATGAATCTAGTTGTACCAATAACGATACGGAGAATAATCTTCCAGTATTACACCCGATCTTACCCTATCATGAACGATATCAAAATTACATTAAAGCTCGTGCAAAAATTTTTAATAACGTGTCAGCAGTACAGAGAGTTCGCAAGAGGTCAGCGCGACGCATGCGCGATTTTTGGAAACATGTTCGAACAACGCACAAATTACTAGTTTCGGCTTTAGTAAACGAGGCATCAGATGGGCGTTACTACGCTCAAATTAATTTTCTTCATTTTGTTGAACATGGGCTACTCGACACC
Organism: Lordiphosa stackelbergi; assembly: GCA_018904235.1. Classification (NCBI taxonomy): domain Eukaryota; kingdom Metazoa; phylum Arthropoda; class Insecta; order Diptera; family Drosophilidae; genus Lordiphosa; species Lordiphosa stackelbergi. The sequence continues at coordinate 78,405 of JAEIFU010000915.1, forward strand.
GGAGCTAACATAAGCTGCTTAGGAAGCGAACTAGCCAAGTATAATTGGGAACAGTTTCCCGAGTATAAAAAAATTTCGTCATCAGTTAAAACAGCCGACGGTCAAAACCATCCGGTCTTGGGTTACATCGAAACGAATGTCTTATACAACGGAAAGAGCAAGCAAGTTAAATTTTTTGTCGTACCCTCTCTAAGTAAAAGAGTTATCTTAGGGATAAACTTTTGGAAAACTTTTAACTTGGCTCCAGGTTTAATTTCAGCTGTCGATGCACCGCTTGATCTGATTAAGAATAACCTTGACTCAGACAAATCTTATCCATTGACAGCAGAGCAACGAAGTAAGCTCGAGACAGTAATTTCCTTTTTTCCAAGTTTTGAAAAACAAGGACTAGGAAAAACAACGTTAATTACACATTCGATCGATATTGGTAACGCCCAGCCCGTCAAGCAACGGTTTTACCCAGTTTCACCCGCAGTAGAAAAACTTATGTTTCAGGAGATAGATAGAATGCTGTCATTAGGAGTTATCGAAAAGTCATCTAGTGCTTGGAGTTCTCCGATGCGCATGGTGATCAAACCTGACAAAGTCAGACTCTGCTTAGACGCCAGAAAAATTAACGAAGCAACTAAGAAAGATGCCTACCCACTGCCCAGCGTGGAAGGTATTTTTGCTAGATTACCAAAGGCAAACATCATATCCAAAATTGATTTAAAGGACGCTTACTGGCAAATCGCGCTTACGGAGGAATCTAAGGCCATAACTGCCTTTACGATTCCCGGACGCCCTTTATATCAGTTTGTTATGATGCCTTTTGGCCTTTGTAATGCGGCCCAGACAATGTGTCGTCTTATGGACGAGATCATACCCCCAGAATTGAAATATTGCGTATTTGGTTATCTGGACGACTTATGCGTTGTCTCAGAAGATTTTGATTCGCATATTGCAGTCTTGTTTCGACTAACAGAGAAATTTCGTGAGGCAAATCTTACCTTGAATGTATCAAAAAGCCAGTTTTGTGTGACGGAAGCGCGGTATCTAGGATATGTTATAGGCAGAGGAGGTATTGCTACAGATCCTAGAAAAATCGAATCGATTATGGCATGGCCAACGCCAAAAACAATAAAGCAAGCTAGAGGATTTTTAGGTCTTGCTGGGTGGTATAGGCGCTTTATAGAAAACTTTTCTGATATCACCTGTCCAATTACTGAGTTGTTGACAACAAAACGAAAATTTGAATGGACCGCAGCAGCACAGCAGGCTATGGACAAGCTGAAACATAGCTTAACTACAGCTCCAGTGTTACAGAATCCGGACTTTACCAAAAAGTTTTATGTACACTGTGACGCTAGTGATTATGGCATCGGTGCTGTTTTGGTTCAGCTGTCGAATAAGGGCGAAGAAAAACCTGTGGCATTTATGTCGAAAAAGTTGAATTCCGCCCAAAGGAATTATAGCGTGACGGAGCGCGAATGCTTGGCTGCTATTGAAGCCATCGAACGTTTCCGATGCTATATAGAGCTCCAGGAGTTTGAGATCATCACTGATCACTCCAGTCTTGTATGGCTTATGAAACAAGCCAATCTTAAAGGCAGGCTTGCAAGATGGGCTATGAGGCTGCAAGCCTATAAATTCTCTATTAGTCATCGAAAGGGGAAAGAAAATCTAGTTCCTGATGCATTGTCAAGAATGTATGCAGAGGAGATTTTATTAGAAGAAATTGGCCCAGAAGTTGATTTAAATTCACCCTTTTTTGATGAAGATGCATACAAACAGCTTAAGGGCAAAATCTTAGCCAACCAATCTGTTTATCCGGATGTGCGTATAGTAGACGAATTCGTTTATATACGTACCCAACACGATGACGGTTCAGAAGAGGCAAGAAAAACGAGTTGGAAATTGTGGATTCCACAAGGTCTCACAAAAGATGTGATAAAACGAGCACACGATTCGGTGGTCGCTGCTCACGGAGGGATGGCAAAGACTCTTGACCTAATACGTCGAAATTTTTACTGGCCCGGAATGGTTTCGCAGGTTCGTGATTATGTTCGTGGATGCGAAATTTGTAAAACGACTAAAGCACCGAACAGATCCCTAAAGCCACCAATGGGGAAACCCGCAATTTCGACCAGGCCTTTTCAACGCCTGTATGTTGATATCCTTGGACCATATCCTAGGAGTAAACAAGGTCATATAGGGCTTCTCATCGTTTTAGATCATTTGTCAAAATTCCACTGGCTGTGCCCATTGCGAAAATTCACATCGAATACCATTCAAAGCTTTTTGCAAAATAATATCTTTTTTACTTATGGAGTTCCCGAGACGTTGATAAGTGACAACGGCTCACAGTTTAAGGCTAACACCTTTAACTCTTGGCTGACCTCTCTTGGCATAAAGCATATATACACGGCACTTTATTCTCCGCAATCCAATGCATCGGAGCGCGTGAACCGCTCATTAATAGCCGCAATACGATCATATATCAAGGAAGATCACCGAGAGTGGGACGATCATATACCTGCGATTAGTTGTGCTCTAAGAAATGCTAGACATCAGAGTACACAAGTGTCACCATATCATGCCCTTTTTGGTTTTGATATGGCAACACATGGGACTCAATATGACTTGTTAAGACGGCTTAATGTATTAGATGAATCGGTTAATACACTTCACAGGGATGACCAGTTGAAACTACTTAGAGAAGAACTAAGAGCGAATATTTCTAAAGCGTATGAAGTTAATGAAAAACAGTATAACTTACGTACACGAACGATTCAGTTCAAAGTAGGACAAGAAGTATACCATCGAAATTTCGCTCAAAGTAATTTTCAAAAGAATTTTAACGCTAAATTAAGTCCATCTTGGCTTAAGTCCAGAGTACGAGAAAAACAAGGAAGTGCATTTTATGTACTGGAGGATTTACAAGGTCGGATACTAGGAACGTTCCATGCAAAGGATATTCGCCAGTAACTTCCTTTTTCAGTCTAATTATACTCCTTAAAAAGGGTAGAATTATCCAGTGTGTAATGGACAGTTACTAGGCGAATAAAATTTTCATTTAAGTTTATCAAATATTTAAATGTAAGATTGTTGTGTAGTGGAGATATTTTGAAGTTAGTGAGAAACCGCGCGCAAATATCGATAAGCGAATAGGCAACCGAGCTTCTGTTAAGCAACCGAAGAGAGCATGACGTTTGATTGACAGCTGTCAAGTCTCTCTCAAAACCAATTGTCAGAGGTAGAGACCAATTTCCTTTTCCGGAGCTAGGTCTTTCCGATTTCAGCAGTCAAACCATCCAGACGTGTTCAATCCATACAATTGGTACATTAGATCGGAGAAGAAAATTTGCTATTAAAATTTGCAAAGCCATCCTTTGGCGGAATTTGCTGAGAAGCAAAGAGAAATTTCGGTCATAAACGTTGCCAAAAGCCAAAAATAAAGCGAATGTAAGTTTCTTAAAAGGCATCTCAAGCATTACGCTGTATAAAATTTTATTTAAAAGGCTTTTGGGCAGTTTCGTGAAGGCTTCTATGGAAATTAGAGTCAGACTAATTTAATCAAGAGGCGTATGAAATTCAAGGTAAATATGAGCTTACAAAATTTTCTCCTCAAAGGAAAATCTTGAAATTCCCACGCGCTTACAGACTATTGTCTTTCCTTTTTACATTAGTTATCATCAGCAAGTGCATCAAAAGCCAAAATAAAAACCAGAAAATCGTTGCCTTGGAGTAAGAGCGGAAGAGTGAGCTTTCTTTGATCATTAGCTTGTCTGGAGCTTTTTTCTCGCCCTCTTCACAACCTCACCTTCAGTAGAAGTTTTCAAGTGCAGCTGGAAACGTGGATTCAGCAACCTAAAAGTCCCTCACCAAAGTGCAGTGCCCAGAAAGTGAAAATTGTGATTAAAAATAACCCCTCGATTTATCAACTCGTCGTCTAGAAGCCTGGCTAAAATTTGTAAAAAGGCTACGAGAAATATTTCACCCACTCACCTCGGCAAAGAAGCAAAAAACAAATTTTTTTTTTTTGGCTCGGAAAAGAATCAAAAGAAGTGATAAGTTAAAAATGAAAATAATTAGTATTTAATCGTTTAATCTTTGCAACTAAAATCCTAAATCAAAAGAAAAATCCAAAGAGAGAAATCCAAAGCAGAAAAGTTAATGATCATTGTGCAAAGTAAAATCCCTTGCACACACAAATTCGTCGTCCGAGTTGTCCACTTATACATGAAGCGAAGCAATGCTTCTCAAACTGTAGGCCAGCAAGTTTTTTTTGTCAAACTAAACTCAAATAATAATTTTTTCTTTGTGATCTTTAATCGGAATCTGAGTGGTGAAATAATTTAAATACATTTTTTATGCCCAAAACCTACGTTTAGCAACAGTCTTCTTGAAACCATGGAGCGCTTCATCGGATCTTCGAGAGGGTGAGTCATTATTGCAAAAACAAAATGTTTAAATTTATTTCATTGCCAAATTTTCCAACCAAATGCTAAGTGAAGTTTTAAAGAGATTTTGGCAGTGCCTAAATCCAGCAGTGCATGTCAAACGGTTGTATATTTGTGCGCATGTTTTGACTCCTCGATCTTGCAGTTACTGATAAGACTATCGGTTTTGTTTTGATCTTTCAATTTGTTTGCGAGCAATTTTTCTAGACTTTAGTAGTTTAAAGTAAAGTAATTAAATCTGTCGAAAGTATGAAGCAAGACATTTAAACCAATTTGAAGAGGCAACAAAAAAGTAATGGAAAAAGCAAACAACAACAAATAAATTTTCAATTATATTAATTTTCATCTCTTCTTTGGATTAATTTGTCACAAAGAACATTAACATGCACTAGTATCCAAATTTCTACATTTTCCTTTTTGTAATATTTGTAAGATAATGGATTAAAACAAAACAAAATTAGATTATGTTACCCTATTAGTTTTAGTGATTATGTTTAGAGTTTAGGCTAACTTCAAAAACAAAACTATCCTTTTTTTTTTAAACGAAATTAAGCAAGAAGATGAAAATAACATGGAGTTTAAAGTCAATATGAATAAACTAGATTACTGTCATATTATGAATTTGTAAACTATTCCTGTTTTCCTTTGAAGTAATGGGGTAAATTAGAAGAAAAGGTAACCTCTATTTTTGGGATTTTTCCTTAATTATGCGCCACGGAAAAATCATTGGTTGGGCGGGTAGAGAGCGAAGCTGCCAGGTCATCAGGTCAGCTTATTAATAGGTAGTTGCTGTTATTAAATTCACTTTTTCTATATTATTCCAGTTATGCTGGTCCTCTTCCACTGTACTTTACTTTTCTATCTGGTTTTAAAGTTAGGCTCAAGCTTACGCATTATATGACTTAAAAAAGGCAAAAAGGATTATATTATTTATATGTGTTATGGGTGTTGCAAAGTTGTGGGTCAAAAGAACCCCCCCACTGGCTGCTTTTGCTAGCTGAAGTCAATAATCCCCATCGACTCCCACTTTACCAACATATAGCCCATATCCGGAGGGAAAGAAGAGACCTCTGCTTTGTCTAGGCCAGTGCACCTAAACATCTGTGCAGTTCGGGATTGGTAGAAAAGTCATAGGACTCTATAGGTCTTTCTCTTTGGAGTGCGTTCTTATAATTCTAAATGATCGGTTGCTGTTGACAGGCCTTACGATAGACTACACTTCTGGTGTTTGGGCGGTCACAGTGGATCTTTGTTGTACCAGACCTATAGCGGGCGAAAAATGTATTCCAGTAACAGCAGGAGCTGCGCGGGGATCCATACTTGGACGGGACCTCTGGTATATCTAGCTATAGTTAGTCCGAAATGCCCGACTTTTGACTTTTGGTAGGATACGCATAGTTTTGGGTTGTCGCAGTGCGTAACACACAATACGCACAACGTCCACTCACGCAGGTGATGATCCAGGTCAAAACTTGGATGCTCCACGGACTGCAGCTAGCAACAGAAAAAACAGAGCTACTGCTCGTCACGAGACGACAAATCCCCACTAGAGTTAGACATGAGGATACACGATAGCATTATCCGCGCTCAGAAGGTGATAAATTACCTGGGAGTCAGGCTCGACTCAAAGCTATCGTTCCAAGCACATATACAGCACGTAGTAACGAAGTCTGCCACTGCGACACGCTCGCTAAGCAGATTAATGGCGAATGTGGGCGGACCGGTGCAATGTAGGCGGAAGTTACTAATGGAGGTGAACAACGCCATTCTTCTATATGGATGCGAGATTTGGGCAGATGCTCTAAATGCAAAATGCCGAGCAAATCAACTCTTATCGATCCAAAGAAGAAGTGCGCTGAGAATAATAAGTGCATATCGGACAGTATCAGGAGCAGCAGCGATGGTGATCGCAGGTGTAACGCCGATCGACCTATTAGCCAGAGAACGAAGACAAATATACGGATTGCGTCAAGCTGGACAAGTTTCAAGGCAAACTGTAGAATCGATTAAAGAAGAAACCCTCACCGCGTGGCAAGAAAGATGGGCAAACGAAATAAAGGGCAGATGGACAAAAAGGCTCATTCCAGAGATCAAAAGTTGGCTTCGCAGGAAGCACGGAGATGTCGATTTCTACGTAACACAAATGATGACAGGACATGGCTACTTTAGCGCTTTCCTACATTCAATTGGGAAAAGCTCAGAGCATAGCTGCGTGTATGGTGACGCAGAAATAGATAGTGTGGAGCACACTGTGATACACTGCGAACGATGGACCGATAGGAAACAACATCGTATCGAAGATGACCTCGAGTGAAGAGCACTGGAGATTGATTGCAAGTTTTGTTGGCGAAATTCTGCGAATCAAGAAAAAGACTTGGACGCGAGGACATAGTGGGGTATCTGGACGCAGATAATAGACGAGAGCGCACAGCGCGTAAAGGGCCCCACTTCGAAGTAATGCGAAAGCTTTTCCGAAGTGGAGACAGGCCTGAGAGAGAGGGGGGTTTTTAGTAGGTGCGAGTCCTACACACCCTTTCTGCGACGGCAGACTTGTAAATGCCCCACCAAAAAAAAAAAAATTTGTTTAATTTTTGCATTATATTGGTGCAGAATGGAAGCTAAAATTTTATAAAAAAATAACAAAATCAAAAAATTTCAGTTAATAATTAAATTAACCCACATTTAAAATAAGGGAAATTTTTGGAGAGAGATTCAGCCCTGTTTTCAATTGGAACATCTAGTTTTCCAACTAGGTTTCTAATTAGAAAATAAAATCTCTAAAGTTCTGTGGCACAAACAATTTTTCGAGAGATTTACAAACCAACCGTCGGCAAAATCTCTAGAGATTTCTGTGGCACCCCCGATAATCTAGTATTTGGATTATTTCGTCTCTGTCGAATTCTTACACCGTTTCTCTTTGATTTGAGATTATAATCTTGATTTTAGATTGATTTTTTTCTCAGTGTAAAAGGAATCATCTCCGACCACATAAGGTATATATATTCTTGATCAGCATGTCGAGCTGAGTCGATTAAGCGTTGTTCGTCTGTCTGTCCGTTTGTCTGTTTCTACGCAAACTAGTCCCTCAATTTTAAAGCTATCGATCTGAAATTTGGCACTGAGGCTTCTTTTGACTGCACGCTGCTAAAATATCGAATCCGACCGGATCGGAAAACTACTTATTGTACCTACCATAGAAATGATCGGTCAAAAAAAGTTTTTGGTGAGAAAAACAGTTTTGTTCTTCTTTATTAGCGCTCCTAAACTCGATCATGGTTAATATTCTGTGTTTTTAAGCTGATCTGCGAAGCTTGGTCGAAATCGCTAATCGTTGAAGCAAGCTTTTTCAAGTGTTATAAAACTTCGGCACAGACGAAGTTAGCTTTGCTTTCTCGTTTAACCGTATAATTGTGTTTGATAATTCTTACCTTACTTACTTATCTTTAAAGATTCTTTACACTAGGGTTTTCCCCAGAAAGGAAAAATTCGGGGAAAATTAAATATCAAAATGTTCGAAATCGATATTTGATATATCATCTATAAATCGTTGTTTTTAAAACTGCTTTTATTGGTATGGACAAAATGACCCTGAATTCGCAACAAGCAGTTGACACACATACTTTGAAGAAGCTTTCTAGATCTTCTAAAATTATGCAATAAAAGCAGATCTTTGCAGATTTCTACTCAATTTCCCTACGTGGTCGATAATGAACTTGAACGAGAGCGTAAGTTAAAGTCGGTCCTAGCCGATTCTTAAGAAGAAATGTTTATAAATAACAGAGTTAAAAATATGGTGCATACTTGTCGGCTGCCCTCAGGAAGGCTATTAAACATTTCTTTCCATGAGTAACGGTCTCAATTTTTAGCACAAGCTTTAAAAATGTCTTACTAAGAAATTAATCCAAGGTTTCTTCACACCGATGAATATTTTTTTATACCCCTGCAAAGGGGATTATAAAGTTGTCCAAATGTTTATAACGCTTCTCCGACCACATAATGTATATATATTCTTGATCAGCATGACGAGCTAAATCGACTGAATTTTGTTAGTTTGTCGGTCTGTTTTTCGCAAACGAGTTGAAATATTGTTTTTTAGCGAGAAAACTATTTTGTTTTCAATATTAGCGCTCTTAAACCTCGGTCACAGTTAATATGATACGTTTTTAAACTTATCAGCCGAGTTTGGTCGAAATCGCTAACTGTCAAGCGAGACTTTCAAGTATATTTAAACTTCGGTACAGACGAAGTTGGCTTGAACTTTCTCGTTTTTAATTATTTTAAGGCAAAAGTTTGGGGAGAAAAAATTTTTTTTTTTTATATACCTGGATGTATTTTCAAAATAGATTTACTGAAATTAGTCCCTAGGAACTACAAAAATAGTAATTGGATCTTTCCTAAACTAGTCACCCCAAAAAAAGCTTCTTAAACTATTTTCAGTGAAATTTCAAAAGCAGCCCAAAAGGCCAAAACCAAGGTTTTCTCATGCGTTTGGCTTGTGTGCTTCTTAATTTTAACACATGAAAATATGGCTATATGCTTTACATAAAATTACAGAATGATTTTTTCGGTCTTACCACACTCCTTGACAGTCATTTGCCAGCCCGTCTTCACGCCCTGTCGCATACACTCCGTTCCATAGGCAGACAAGATGGGACAGAAACACTTTGCCGGATCATTCTTACAAGCGCACGTATCATACAAGCAATCCTCATAATACTGCTCTGGTTCCACCATAAAATGGCAATCCTGAAAAACATCCTGCAAAATCCAATCACAATGTTTCTCCGCCAAAGCCTTTCGCTCTGGATTCGAAGTGCAAGGATGTGGACCCTGATGGGTCTCAGCCTGGAACTGACAGGTGTCCTTGGTCCGCCACTTGTCCGCAAAAGCCTCAATGGCCGTTTCCACATCTCCCTCGGGTGTGAGGAAATCATCTTGGGTATTCGAGTTAAAGGTACCACACAATCCCTGTGTCTGTCCCCGCCAACTGGGCGGTGCATCGATATAAACCCGTGAGACACCATCCCACCAAACACGAATGCCACCCGCAAATTCTACTGTCAAGAAAGTTGAACTAGCTCGGCGTATCAATACCTCGCCTACTCCTAATATTTTGGGAAGTTTGGCCACGGGCTTGTCATTGATAATGGTGGTCAATCCTTGATCTAGTTTAATAACAGCCGGGGTCCCATCTCTCAAAACAAAACGTATGGTCACTGATTTGGTACAAGAAGGATCATCAGGTGCGGCGAAATTTAAAGCTTCCGAAACGGCACCAGAGCAGGCAACATTTTCCGCTTCCACTGACATATTTGGAGTCTTTAGCAGATAATAAGAACATTTGCCCATGAAGTCATACCGCTTGCCATCAAATGTCTGATAATGTGGATCACCAATGGCACCACAACGGGCACCACACTTATCATCTGTACATTTCCATTGACCATTCTTGCAGGTGCAAGTATTGCAGTTCTTCTTAACCGAAGCCTCTGATTTGTATTCCTTGCCACGCCACGTGCAAGGGCACAATTCACGGGTTATGCAGGCATCTTTGTATTGTACGGTACCTTCGGGACAAAAGCAACCCTCATAGCATTTATCCTTGGTGGGTATGGGTGCAATATCTGATTCGCAAGTGGGCTCTACATCTGGACCACAGGCACGATAGACACGACCAAAACCACAGCTAATGGCTGGAAGTAAATAAAATTAAACAAAGTATAAGGATGCGGTCACATCAACGGGATGCAAAAGTCGGTGAAATTGACATCGTCCATTGTGCACCTTATACCTTAATAATATTTTCTTCAACTTACGACATATTTCCAGATTTCGCCAGCCATGTTCCATTTTGATGCCCTTAAAAGCACACTCCTTGGCCAGCATAGAAATGGCATCACAATTACAGCTCTCCGGATGCTCTCGATTGGCACAATTGCAATAATCTGCCATACAGGTGCGTATCAAGGCCTCATAATTGAAGGGTTTGATGCAATCGCCCAGCTTTTCATTGGCCAGCAGGCGCTCACATACGGAAACGGCCTTCTGCAGTTTACTTTGCTCACAAGATTCCAGACCAAAGTCCAACTCTGCACTATTCTCCACCTGACACATTTCACTGCGATCCTCTACACGCCAGGCATCTGTGAAGGCTTTTACGGTTTCCAATTTTTTGCCCGTTTTGGACATGAAATCATTTTTATGATCACCATCTAGGGAACCACATAGACCACCCACTTTGCCCCACATAAGAGGACCCGCATGAACAGCCACATATTGATGATGATCCCAGTCCAATTTTAATCCTATGGACTCCAAATCAATTTGCACATGTTGGGCTACAGGCATTACCTTCATACCCATGACCTGAACAGGCATGGGTAGTTTCTTAAGGGCCGTGGATAGTTGTACAGTGCCATCTGAGGGAGGAATTTGATTAAGTATGTTGTTAATATCGCTTTGCCTTGAGCCTTCTTACTTAAATTCTCAAAGGTGTATAGCACCGATTGCCATAGAACTTTCAGGGAGTGGGCACAACCGTAGCCAGAACCATAGGGACAGGCCTTTAAGACGATATCAAATGTACCCGCTAATTTATCCGTAATCAGAGTGTGGGAACAGGACAAGGGAGCTCTGCAGTACCACAAATTAAAATTTATTAGACAATAAATGATTTTTCTAAGCTTACTTACTTAAACATCAAACCATCGAAGGTTTTTATATTGATCCCACCCCATGTGGTACAGAGCGCTGGTTTTGGTGTTTTATCAATCACCACATCCACTTCACTGGTCATATACAGCGAATAGCTACCTTGAGTCACCACTGTCTCCTCCGACGACCACCATTCCTGTTGAACAAATCCAATTTTGGTGGGTTATTGAATAGTGAAATCTCTGTTTATCTCAAAACATACACTTCGTCTCTCCAAATCCCTATACTTGGCCAACAGGGCCAACAGTTTTTGACGTTCCGTTCGAACTTCAGAGACCATTTCACCACTGAAGCCACCATGGTACACACGGCCCGCCTGTTGGGTTAGCTTTTGGGTGGTACTACCCGTACGAATGGTATAACCCTTAGCTGAAAGAAGCACGTTAGATTTTTTTTTCATTAAGCCGGGTAGGTTAACGTACGAAAAATGCACTTGGGCAACGGAGCAGGCAAAAATTGTCCATGCTGATAGCTGCATTTATATTCGATATCCAAACGTCCCTCAACTTTTAGTCCAGGAACTTGCGGGCAATTGAAAGTGCAGCGGGCTTCCTCCTCATCATAGGCGCATTTATAGTTGCCATTGAAATTGGTATTCGTCACATTGCAGCTGGCCAAACCTGGAATGAAAGAAGAAGGAAGGAAAAAAATTAAAAAGCGAGTAGGGAAAACAAGAGAAGGAAGGGAGGAAGATGAAAGCAAGGAACGAATTAGGAAGAAGAAGAAGAAGAAAACGCAAGGGAAGAGGCAAGGAGAACTAAGAAGAAAATGAGGAAAAGTAAAGAAGGGAAAGAAACGCAGCTG
>JAEIFU010000916.1:0-90327 GCA_018904235.1 Lordiphosa stackelbergi
ACTCAGAGGGAGAGAATCAAAGCTGCCTAGCTGCAAACACTCACACAGTGACACTTGTAATGTTTTAGACGCGTAGGCAAAATGGCAGCCCAAAACAATTCGGTGGGTGGGCCGGCTCCCCCTAGCCTTACCTTCATTCATTACTATGTGTGACGTGTTTGGTTATTATTACTCAATGAAGCTCTTTGTTAATTGCTGGTGTAGTTTTGTAAACTGCCACCGCTGATAAGAAGAGAGTTTCTCTTCTCCCAATTTCCATTGGCCTCACCAGGCAATTTTCTCAATTGTGCCAGGACCACTGTTAAGTGGTTGATGGTTGATGACTTTCTTTACCCCCCATGTTTGCACCTTTTCCTGCTCTCTGTTTTCTGTTTTGTTTTTGTTGTTGTTTTACTTTTGCAATTAAAAACAACGACACAGTTGTCCTCAATTAGTTGCTGTTGTTGTTGTTGTTGTTGCTTGGGTTCTGGCAGTGGAAGTGGTTGAGATTCCCTATTAAGACAACTTAAGCATCCAGCTTTTGGCAAAGTCCACCGAGCACAGATTGATTTTAATCCTAAAAAAAATGTCAAATATTAAAAGTTTATTTTATAAAAGTAGAAAGAAAAATTAATCTGGAACAAAACTTCAGTTTAATCCAATAAAAAGCTATAAAATTTTTTAAGACATTTTACAAAAACTGTTCAATTTATCTGAGATGGGTTTTCCGAGGATTGGTGGTGATTGAAGTGGTTTACACAGGGCTTGTCAGACAGAGACCGGTTCTATATCCACTTCTGTAACTTTGATTCATTTCGAACTTTTTTAGTAGAAAATTTTTTTACTTTTTGCAATTCCAATTTCCGGTTGAAACACCTACAAAACATTGTTTTTAAACTAATCAATAACCGTCTTTCACCGTTGTGGGAAAACGTTCACCACGGAATAAACAAACATTGAGTGCTATATCCGGGCTGCCGGATGACCCGTCAATTCGACGTTTCAACCGATTATAAAAAAATTCGTGTGAGTTCGCATTGTCATGATGAAAATGATTCGTCTTCGGCGTTGGTTTTCTTTTAAGACTTCCGTCAAATAAATGTTCGTTACCACTCAGAATTGACCGTTCTACTTTTCTCAAACGAAACGGTGGCCACATGACTATTTCACAAAGAAATAGACGACCATTTGCTTGGCCTTGCTTCGTGCGCGACAACTTTTGTGGGATTTGGTTTGTCTTGGAACCCCACACGATCGATTGGTGTTTTACGCATATATCCATAAATATATCCATGATTCGTCACTCGTAACGATCTTATAAACGACTTTTGAGACGCTGGAGTTTTCCAGCGTTTTCAGCATGTGCGGTTGTCAAAATATGCGGTATCAGGCTCACAAATTTTTTAATCAAATCCCTAAATATGCTGGTGGAATCAATAATCTTCCCAGGGATGCCTCAATCTCAAGGTACGTCCACATGACGATATTACTTATACCACAATCCCGGCGAGAAAGTTGTTGAAAAATAATCCAACGGAAACTCCTTTCTTGAAATTTCCGTTTTAAAGCCAAGTGATTTGTTCAGCTCTGCCCTACTGTAATGTTTTAACATAAAAAAGTTTAGTATCTAAACTGTCCGTAGGCTATTGAATTTAGTCAAAATCCCCTGTGTTTACCAAAATAAGTACATTTGGTGGCCTGAAATTTCACTAAAATCAAGGTCAATACATCATTTTCAGGAATGAAATAGTCACCCCAGGGGTGTGTGTGCGACAGTTTACTCGATTGGGGATAATTATTTTATTTTAGACAATATATCAGAAGGTAAATCAAAAATTGGTAGTGCTGATGTTGCTCGTGCAAGAACGCCGACTCCAATCCTCTTCTTCTTTCTACGCTAACTAACATATCGATATAGGAGATAATTATTGCCCCGTTCACACACAGCTTCGCTGTTGAAGGGCCGTGTAACACCACAAGGCTCCCGCCGCTAGATAGAAGCCAATCGATATCGTGAGGTAAACCGGACGGCTCGTCCCAATTTTGTAGAAGTAGTGGAGTAAATAGACCTCATAAGGAGGTTTCAACGGATATAAACGTGCGTAGCATGACTGAGCTCTGGCTGAAGGAGCTTTGCTTATTACAATTGGGTGATGTACTGCTTTGGCCGAGAGATTGCATTCTGTGTCGGAACACCGTCGCACCAATTGTTAGTACCATGTGACATAATGGCGGCTTTAGGAGTCCTATTGCCAGCGATCTACTATCCCATTTCTTTGAGGGTATGTTGGCTTATTGGTGCGTAGATGTTTGATGCCCAGGATGCGTATGAGGCCCTGAAAAGATAACCTCGCTCGAACTGTCTTCCTAGATCGCTAGTGATGTGTGCAATGGGACGCAAACAATGAGATCCATCCATTTATAAGCGCGCGCTCAGTGCCAGTGGGCCATCTTGAGAATCTGTCGATGCACGTTAAGCAGTAGCGATTTCCTCTTGTTGGCAACTGGACTAATGATGTCGATGTTGATGTGGTCACAACGCTGATCAATTGGTCCGTAGCTCCCATCGTAGATTTATTTGGCGTGGTGTTGAACTTTGCCCCGTTACTTTATTGTGTGCATGTGCGAATAAAAACGGCTAAATCATATTTTACCATCGACGGCCAAACAAATCGATCCGAGACTAGTTTTGGATAGCTTCTACGGCCTGGATGTACCGCAGAATTAAGTTTTTTCATCACAATTTGCGTAATTGCGTCGGAATTGTATTCTCGTTTAATATTCATAATAGAAAAGATGACGCGTTTAATGTAAAGAAACCTTTTTAAGGCGGAACGCAGACTCGTTATTTTGCAACCAAATTCCGCAGGTTGTTTGAGTCCAAACAATGAAGACCAACCTGAAGGTAATTTCAGTGATCAACAATGATTAATGAAAGTAAAGTGTACAGTGTCACTCGCTTTCAAAATTCTTCACGCATCAGCCGCCGTAAATATATACATTACATATTTATGAAAGGAAACTGTGCCAGAGCATGTACATATGTTTGTACATACCGAACTAAGTATGTGTATGAGACAACCAACAGCTTTGTACTTTCTATGTTAGAACGGTTAACTATTCCTAAATATAATGTGTGCATGTTGTACAGTGCATATAAGTTTACACCTGTGATATTACTAACCTGCTTTTGTCAATCCTCAATAGCAAAATTGTGCTGGCCCCACAAGAAGTTGGTGCTTTAATGTAGAAAAACCTTTTCCATTTACAGCACGCGCAGAGCCTTTATTGATGACTTGTTCTCCATTAATAAAATAAAGCTTTCAGGAACAATCATGAAATTTTAATAATATTTGTTTACCTGCCATAAATTTATTACATATTTTTATATTTAATTATACACTTTGCTTTTTATCAACGGCGATGGTGTAACTCCCACCTTTTAATAATCGACGCTGCGCAAAAGGAACAGAGCAAGGCAAAGAAAATCTAACATGAAACACCACTACTGCCCGTCATGCATTTTCTCTCAAAAAGTGAACAGCTGATTGGGAGATGTATATGATGACACCAGTTTGAATTTTCCGAACGAAAAACGAAAAATGTTTCCAAGTTTAGAAAATAGATACAACCAATGTAGTTTTTATAGAAGAAGCACTATTCAAAGCACACTCTGCTGCGTGGGCATTTTTAATGGAAAGTAGAAAAAGAAGCTACAAGTCAGGGGCGAGCCATGGAGCACGATTTGGAGTACCAGTTATTTCCCGAATATTTAGAAGCCTAAAGCGGCCATAAAGCAGGCGTGTGTCATATTTTGTGTTGCGGCTCTCATTTTGAAAAGTTAATAACCCTAAATGTGTCCTGCTCGTCAAATTGTTACCAAAACATTGACTGGATTTTTATTAAATGTTTACTGGCCGAATCCTAGAATTAAACATTCATTACCGCATAAATTAGACAAGACTATTGTCTTATTAACTTCATCAAATTTAATACAAAATATTGGAATTTAATTAATTTAAATCTTTATTATATAAAAAATAGAAAACAAAATATATATTTTGATATTTTTAATTCTTTATAACATTTTGGATGCAGTATATGTTGATTTGATGGCTGAAATATTCTTCCGAAAAAAACAGTTATCAAGCGACTGCGAATTGTTACAAGGCTCTTTTAAAACAGTTAACTCTTAACTAACGCCGACGTTACACACTTTGCCCTGCATTATTAAAAAAACAAGTGAGAAAGTCGGTCAAGCCTAACATGCTGCTGTACCCAGTGTAGCGGAGATGCGTCGCTGCCACTGTGTTCAACCTAAATTTTTTTTTTTTCTCTCTCTCTCTCTCTCTTTGATGCATGCAATGCGGTGTTGTTTGCGTGTGCGTGGGCGTCTATATTACGCTTTTTCTCATAACGCCAACCGCTCATCGATCTTTATCATTTCTTAGCAAAAAGATAGATATTAATAATGACTAACTATCTCTAGAAGGTACGAATCATCTATCTACAAAACTGTGGGAGATATGACGTTTTTTTCGATATTGCGGGGGCGGGAGAGGGCGTGGCAAATATTAAAAATAAACTTGATCTGCCTGCAAGTATAGAAGCATTTGTCCCATACATGCCAAACCTCTATCTCTTACCATCTCTGAGATCTGTTTGTTCATACGGACGGACAGACGGACAGACGGACATAGCTATATCGACTCGGCTGTTGATGCTGATCAAGAATATATATACTTTATGGGGTCGGAAATTATTCCTTCTCCCTGTTACATACTTTTGCACAAACTTAATATACTCTATGTACCTTCAGTAAAGTTGTAATCAAGAGTATTTTTTTATCAGATTTAAATGAAATGAACTCATTTATAAAGCTAGTTGGAAAACCGAATTGTTAAAATTCTGTTAAATTTAGAAACCCTATTTTCCGTTGCGGACGTTTACACTGTTTATCAATGTTTAGTTAAACATTTAATATATATTAAATATTTTTACAAATATACAATTTTCTTATATTTAAAAAAATGTAAAAATCCAAAAAATATAAATGTAATGTAATATGTGTTCTTTTATTCCATTGACAAACATTTGAATGTTTGTACCCCCAACAATTTGAAATTTTACCCACTTGGTTTTAAATAATTCAATTAGCCCATTGTATGCATTTAATATGTCCCTGTAGATTTCTTCAAATTAAATAGATATTTCAATGCCGTATCAAAGGAAATTACATGCCACTAAAATCTACAAACCCCAAATGAACACACGAAAAGTTGCCCCGCGCCAAACCACTTCAGGGTAAACAAAAATCATATGGTCGCCCATATACATATCCGTTTCATTCACTCCCATTCAATTTATAATGCTTTGAACAACGCCCAACAACAACGCCGCAAAGTGAGCAGGCCAGCATCATAATGTACCCAGCAACAATTCGAACGACAGCAGCGCTCAGATGCCTGTTGCCAGGATTGCCTGAACAGCACTCGGAAGTGAGCGGCATGCCAAAAATTACCTCTATCTTTAGATTCTACACGGCAAACGAACCGTTATACCGTTGGCGGTGCGCCAGTGCCATATTCTTTCCAGTATCTTACATAACACAATGTCAGATTTTTACGTCTGTCACTTTGTTATTGATTAGAGTTGTTTTAAGCTATTTTAGCTGGACTTTCCTTTTTGCCTTTATTTTTTATTGCCTTGTTTATAGATATAGATTTATATTCAACACCTTTTTTTCCTGGCTACTTCTACTTCATATTATTAAGAAAATTGATTCCAGAAAATCTTGCCTCTTTTTAAGAGAAAATGCAACATTCACTTTAGGGCGCTTACTTATTGCTCTAAAATGAAGTTAAATTTTGCCATGGTTTTAAGAAAGTGATTTTAAAAAAATAATACAATAAAGAAAAATCTTTGCCTTCTTGCTTTGAAAAGTTTTCCTAAAACTTTTTTATTTGTTCTTTTTGGTACTTAGATAATTTTTTTAAATTTATCAAAAATTGAACCTGCAAGAGCCTTTGTTCTAACCACTTAAACAAATTTGTATTTAGCAATGATTTCTGGTGACTAATTTCGTTCCCTTTGCTGAAATAATGTTTTGCAATCAAATGAACAAGAAACAGTTGTTTCTCTAAAGTCTTTCTTCCGTGTGAAAACCTTAACTTTTGCTTAGTTGCTTTTTGGTTGTGGGCTTTGTGGTTCATAGCCAATATGCTGGCCTTTCCATTTCTTTCGCACTTCAATCTACGATACAAAAAGTCAGATAGCTTGGAATTGCTTTATGTTAACGATGAAAAGGTGTGCATTCTCAAGGACTTTTGACCATAGCGTGGCCTAGTTCAGTAAAGCAAATAGTTTAATCAATTTGTCTTTGCTGATAAAACGTAATAGAAATGTCGCCCCCAAATAAATAGAAATGACGAACCAATTGTGGTAGGCTAGAGAAACGTAATGCAACTAATTGCTCACAAATAGACAAATGTGCATAATATTATTAATGCAAATTGGTTCTCTCTCTCTCTCTTCTGTCAATCTCTGGGTGGGCGTTTTTCTTGTGTACTAATTTGTGTATTTAGTTTGCTATCGTTTTGCCAGCACAATTGGCGATGGCCACAGCATCGCGTGCTTTGGACACCATTTCGCTATGCTCCACAGTCTCCAGTTGCCCCGATCGTAATGGCTTCTATGGCGGTTTCCAGCGCACCGACAAACCCAAAGAACCACTGTCCAAGGCCCAGATCATAGCACGTGAAAAGAAATGGCTGTACATGATTGACAACTGGTCCATCTACATGTCCAAAAACTACAAAAAGGTAAGGTCTACTCCATTTAATGTTGAAACTTTAATCTCTTACTTTGTTTTGTGGCAGATACGAGATCGCTGTCGCAAGGGCATACCCAAATCGGTGCGTCCCAAGGCTTGGTTCTATCTCTCCGGTGCCTATTTGCTTAAGAAAAAGAATCCAAATGTCTACAGTGAACTGCTGGAAAAGCCTGGCAATCCGGCCACCATTGAGGAGATCAAAAAGGACAAACATCGACAGTTTCCGTTTCACGAAATGTTTCTCGACGAACAGAAAGTGGGTCAGATTGAGTTGTTCAATGTGCTGAAGGCCTATTCGATATACAACCCCAAGGTGGGCTTCTGTCAGGCGCAGGCACCAATAGCTGCCTTTCTATTGATGCACCTGCCGGCCGAGGATGCCTTCTGGGTGTTTGTAAGCGTATGTGATGTGTAAGTAAACGAGTGTAGTGTCCTCCTCAAATCCCACTTGACCTAACACCATTTCCCTTTTGCAGTTACCTGCAGGACTATTTTATTCCCGGCCTCGAGGTGATACAAAACGATGCGGGCATCCTAGAGGGTCTGCTCAAGAAAACCTGCCCGCCCGTCTATCGTCACCTGCAGAAGCATAAAGTGGAGCCGTTGCTGTATATGACCGATTGGTTTCTCTGCGCCCTGACCCGCACCTTGCCCTGGGAGACTCTGCTGCGTGTATGGGATTGCTTTTTAGCCGAGGGCATACGTGTCATATTCAAAGTGGCTTTGGTCATAATTGGAGCCACGCTCAGTCGACACAAGGTGCGTAAGACCTGCACCGGTCTGTGCGAAACTCTGGCCGTCTTGCGCTCCCCGCCTGAACATATCTTGGAGGAGGAGTTCATCATTAACAATATGATGCGTTTGAATCTGCGCGTAGAAGATTTCCAAATTGAGCATACGCGTCAGAAGGCGCGCCGAGCAAAACAGAAGGCTCAACAGGAGGGAGGCGGAGCAGACTCTAGCAACGGGCGACGCAATATGCCCACACTGTGAGAGGGCACATTAACCCATCAACTAAACCTAAACTACTCCAACAACAACAACAACAGGCAGCAACAAATTGTTACTAAACCAAACACACACACAGACACGGACAAGTTTTTTTTTTTAGAAAGCGTCGTGCACAAAGTGGGGAGGCAAATGACTGGCAGCTCATACAGTTTAACAGTCAATTACATACGAACTACTCTAAATATATATGGCAACATTCCATGCAACAATCAGTTTTCATTAACTCTTTTCTTTTCCTCTGTTTTAACCTCATTTTAGTTGCAATTATTATGTGCGTGCAATTTGTTTATGCTTTTCAAAAGTATTTATTTTTACAACTATTTATGATTATTATTATTAGCATTATGGCGAACTGCGTACATATCGTATTATTATCATTATCAATGGGCAGCTGCAAACATTATGTATTCGAAATTCCAGCCAAGCTCAAATCGAAGTATTTGTTGACAAATGATTATTGTTTTTCTTTTTTTTGTTCTTTTTGAATTTGTATTGGAATATTTACAAAAAGTTTATACAAACAAATGAAATCCCTTGATCGCATGACGGCTTGTGGTTGGTTTTGTTGATTTTATTTAGAAAAAAATTTGGAAAAGAAGAGAAAAGAACATTATTACTAATATTAAATGAAAAATATTTAATAATTAAATATAAACTAAAATTGAATTAACGAACGAAACGGTGTTTTTATTTTCCTTGTGAGTCGACGACTAAAATCTTTCTACGAACTTCCCTGGACCAAGTCGACATTCTTTTATACTTTTACTAGCTGTCCCGGCTCGTGCTAATACGCCCCCTTTAGAAGCTAACCTCACAATTGTCATCTATCAAATCTTCAGGATAATCTAAACTTAAATGAAAATTTAAAAACTTTCACGGTTTTGTGGACCTTTAGTAGTCTATTCTCTTCCGATCTTTGCCATTTTTTCTAATTACACGTCCTCATAATATTCAGATCTCATAAAATTTTTCCATTTATTTTAACAAAAATAAAGAACTGCAAAACATGCAAACAAAAGCTCGCTAAAATTCGATATAATATTTAAATAAGCTGTACAGCTCCTCCGCAGAGGGCCCAATGAAGCCTTTTCTATCTCTTAGCTGTTTGCTTTCAAATTTTTCGCACAAGAGAATGGGACCTACAGTTTAACGCCGAATCCGAACAGCAAAGTTTAAGAATTTGCTTCTTCATGGCTCGATTACTCCACGCCAGCATAATGGCTGGTGAAGGCAGCCGTATGTGTAAAAGCTATTTTTCTAAAAAAGAAAAAACATTTGATATTAGTCAAATTTTTGTGCTTTTTAGCGCAGGCTCAAGGTCAATAGTTGACCACCATTTAATGCGATCTACACAATTCAACAGAGACCAGCTCACAATATTACATCAGACTAGCATTTGGTATCTCTGGACAATAGTGTTTCGGAAATTCGTCCCCGAATCTCACAACCAGACTTCTATACTTATTCCTCAACCATGGTATTCTTTTCTATTTAAATGACGAGTACGCCAAATAAGAGACTTGAGAATTTCACATTTGTAAATTCAAGCCCCGACTATTTCTGTTAAATTGGTCAGCCTAAAGAAGTATACCATGTTTTGAATGTGTCAATGTTATGTTGTTTAGCTAAAACTGCGTTTATATCTTTGGCTGCTGCCAAATTTACCAATTTTGAAATAGTCGGGGCTTGAAGTACAAATGTGAAATTCTCAAGTCTTTATTTGGCGTACTCGTCATTTAAATAGAAAGAATACCATGGTTGGGTGTGAATAAGCATAGGGAATCTGCTCATGAGGATTTAGAGACGAATTTGAAACGGTAATCCCAGACATACCAAATGCTATTCGATGTAATGTTGTGGACTATCTCTGTTGATTGTGTTGATCGCATTAAATTGTTATCAACCTTTGACCTTGAGCCCGCGCTGTAAAAGCACAAAAACTTTGACTTAAATCAATGCAGGTCACTAAAACCCTTATATCTGTTGATATTAGTTTAATAATCTATTCAAATTGATCTATATTTTAAGCTATTTAAAATTGATATAAAGTTAGTAATTAAACCAGAATATTTAGCAGCACAATTACAATTACATATCTTGAAAATGTAGTCAAAATTGTGGAACAAGTCTAGGTTATCCATCTAGGAGCATTATCTACGTTCCACAACTCGCAGAGCGTTTCGCGAAATCTAAGTGCTTCAACAAACATTACATTATAAATGGCCACAAATTTACACAAACAAAAAAAAAAAGAAAAAGAGAGAATTTTAGAGCACGAGGAAATAAAAGAAAAGAGAAAAAAGAGAAAAAATATTTTGCGAACAAAAACGTTGGAACAACAAAGTCTAAGCTCAAAACAAGGCTTTCACAACTAAAATCGCAATGACAATACAAACAAACGAGCGTAAGTTAAAGTCGCTCCGATATACCCGTTACTCATGAAAAAACATGTTTAACAGTGTTCCCGCGTACCTTAGTGTGACCATCCAAAAAGTATGCAACATTTTTTTTGGGTTGGTAGCGGGGAGGAGGGCTTAGTTCACTTTTTGCTCATAACTTGAGAACCGTTCATCCGATCTTTATCATTCTTTTCGGCAAATCGATTCATTTTGCTAATTACTAACTATCTCTAGAAGGTACGAATCCTCTATCTTTAAAACTGTAGGAGATATAACTTTTTTTCCAAATTGCGGGGGGCGGGGGGGCGTGGCCAAAATTTGAAACAAACTTGATCTGCGTGCAGATAAAAGAAACATTTGTCCCATACATGTCAAACCTCTATCTCTTACCATCTCTGAGATCTAGGTGTTCATACAGACGGACGGACGGACGGACGGACGGACGGAAAAGGCTAAATCGACTCGGCTGTTGATGCTGATCAAGAATATATATACTTTATATGGTCGGAAATGATTCCTTCTGCCTGTTACATACATTTGCACGACTTTAGTATACCCTTTTTACTCTACGAGTAACGGGTATAAAAACGGCACTTGCGACACACTGTATGGAGAGCGGACATGCCCAAATTTTGAAGGGAACAACAATTTGCAACAGGAAGTAACTATAGGAAACGGTTTACTCTTGAAATGTTACACATCAGTTTCACATCAACAGAAGAGATTTGATTATAAGACTGACACTGACAACTGCGCGCACCTATACAGACATTTACTCCTTAGCAATAATTTAGTTTTGAACTCAACGTTAAGCGGAACAGACGTGTCATAAATTTGTATGTAAAATAATGTTTTCCAATGTATTGTGATAATTGGCATATTGTTTTTTGTAGTGTCCCTGAAGACGGAGGCCGATACGCTTCCGAAATATAGTGGAAATAATCATAAAAAAACCATTGTGTTTTTTATTCACGACCCTAGAGCCGGCTATAATCAACTTTTGGTACCAGTAAGATATCGCACTTGCTGGGTTGCGCGTCTAAAGGAGTCTTCTGTGTGTGAGTTGTGACCAGGTGCGTTGGAACAGTTAAGCAAATCATGATGGACTTCTTTTGAACTTATTCTAGCCTGGTAGGTATTTAGGAAGCATGAGTACCCTGATCTGAGCCGAGCAATATTTGTACGTGTGGTCCTGGGCAACAGTATTTCTGTTGTACTGATGAATGGAGGGTGGCCACAAAGCACGATGTTGCTTTTAAGCCCGTTGATGACTGTGTCGACTGTTTCTTCCTGGGTGTTTAGAAGCTCAAGGCTGACGACAGGTTATGACGGTCAGGGAGTGTTCTAGAAATCTCCTGAGATTTTCGTATAAACAATTGCACTTCGAACTTAACTAGGGACTACTTTGTTTTGCAAATTGCCAAAATCAGACCGCCTACTAGATTGTGTGGAAGGAAAACCATACGCATCAAATCTATGGCCTTGAGCAGGGCGTTTCAAATCGCTCAACTTTTGTCATCTAATCTAGTAGCCAGACCTACTGCGAGCCCTAGACATATAATTTCAAACAGCTCTAATATGAAGTACTTACGTTTATGCGAAAACCTAAGTTTCTGGGACACACCCGATAATCAAGCATATCTCAATCCCAATTTCACGGCAACTTTTTGAAAGTGAATTTGATTCATGTTCTCAGCACCCCAACCAAAAGTTTTGTTTTAAAAGGAAATCCTTGTTTGTCGCTGGAATGAAAAGTAAATTAAGCACTCTTTCAGTTGCCAGATGTCTAAAGCGAATTTTTCTTAATTCTGTGATCAATTTGTGTTCATGAAATTTAATTTGCATTCCTTTAATGTGATAATTTTGCATAAAGATTCGAACATCTTCTATACTGTTACTTGGAGAGGGAAGGAGGAACTAAAACCGAAACAGCTTCCCATGGGTCTCCACAAGGCTACTGGCAAGGAATTTCTTATTTTTGCAGGCCTTTTTACTTTCTCAGTATCTGGACTTCTTCAGTGAATTGCAGGTGATCAGCAAGTCCGCTGTCCTGCTCCTCGAATAGTAGGAGAATACATTTTCCCTTTGGTGCCCTTTGATCTCTTACGAGCTGTATTTTCTGCGGGTTTAGGGAAGAAGAAGAGGTTGTCAAACGTCACCGCCAATATTTGAAATAATTTGACCAAGTTCTCAACAAAATTGGGCCAAATTTGATAACTTTTCGGCCATATTTGATCAAATTATTACTGTATGGCTCCATTAGTTTCAGTTAAAAGTCCTTGAAAATCTGCCATCATAGATATTCTTCCAAATTTTCATCAAAATTTGGTCAAATTATTTACCTGTGGGACCTAAGCTAACAAACCATCCCAACCCAGGGCTAGGGTCACACACATTCACAGCTAAATTCTGCATCTTGTAGCATCCCTCTCTCCAATCTCCCCCATTTGCCTGTAGAATTATAGAATTAAATGTCTTATTTATTAACATATTTGATCAAAAAATGGGGCTTTTGTAAATAGAAACGCGTTTGCTTTAAACTAAATAAATGTTTCGTACAACTAAATCTCATTCGAATCATATAAATAAATTGTGTTTGTTTTTAATTGCTAGCATAATTTCAATATAGTTGCCTACATCTAAAACTGATGTGTCATACTGGGCGTGAGGGGGGGGGGCGGGGACTGACTGTGTGATGAAAGTGAAAATAAATAGTGTGAGGATTTGCTGTCTTATCAACTATTAAATATGAGTTTTTAAAGATAAATTGAGAATAATGAGTTGAAATTAGTGGGGAGGGGGGGAGGGAGAAAAACCTAAATACTTAATTCCAAATGGGAATTTTCTTTCCTTTTGTTTTTTTTTTTTTTTTTAATAGAGAGACTGCCAGATTCTGTTGCTCACTGGAATCACCTAGCCCAGTAAATATTGTTCCTCAAAGTCTTCCGTATCGTCCATCAAATGGGGCGGCAGCGGCATGTAGGGACCACCATCATGTGCTGGCTGACTATCCTCATCGGCGTCTTCTTGATCGGCCTGTTGTCGCACCTTTTGCATTTGCTCATCACTCTCCTCCACGGTGGGATGATGTTCACGTATATGCTGCTGTAGCTCTCGCATGCTGTGCAGTCCGGCTGCAGCAGCTCCATGTCCCACACCATTCTCGTCCTGATTCTCGCACAGCTGACAGCGTATGTAGGCGGCATAGGGCAGATGACGGAAACGATGCTGCTGCAAAACACGCAGCTTCTTGGTCTGCAGCTGCTCATCGCAATCATAGCAACGATATAGATCATCGCCCACTTTGCGCATATGCAGCAGTTCCTTTTTGCCCAGACCATGGTAGATGTTGATGTGCTCACGCCACACCGCTTTGCTGCTGGTGGTGAAATGATCACCACACTGTGGGCAGGTCAAACGATAGGCGGAGGGATCTACTTCCTCGTCATCCACAGTGGTTACTTCCACAGAGCCCTGCTGAGGCTCTTGATCCTCGCCAGTTGTGGGCCGGTTGTCGCAACGATTTGTATCCCGATTCAAATGCTTGAAGAACATTTGCTTACGCACAAACTCGCCGCTGCAGGTCAAACACTTGAAGGAGCGATAGGGCAAATGCCGGAACTTGTGCGACTGCAGCTGACCAATGGCACCCTTGGTATGGGTGACAGTGACACGCTTGTAGCACTCCAGGCACAGGTAGTGATGGTTATCGATTTGACGGAAATTGAGACCCTCCCGACTGTTGTAGTTGTGATGCTCCACAATGTGTTTGCGCCAAAAGGCATGGGAATCAAAGTTCTTATTACATTTGGGGCAATAGTAGGTGATGAAATCCAAATCCACAGCATTGTGATACGAAATGCTATCCTCCAGGGTATTAAGACCAGCTGGTCGTGTGGGCAGGCTACCGGTTTGGGGCTTAAGCAAGCGACTGCTGGCCAAGGCAGTGGCTGACGAAGAAGAAGATGACTGTTGATCCGTGTCCTTATCCTTGTCCCTGTCCTTGGACTGAACATATGAGTATTGTGGTTTATTGGGCTGTTCTCGCCAAGGTGTCTCTCGCTCAAAGATGTTGTGTCGCGTTCTCAAATGGGCAGCTATGTTTGGCTTGTGGTTGTAACAGGTGCCACAGACCAAACACTTGAGATAGAGACGATACGGCAAATGCCGGAAATGATGATCCTGCAGACCCTTGAGCTTGGAATTGGATACCACATCTTTGCATTGGGTGCATTGATAGCGATATTTGTCCAATTGGCGCATATTCAAGTACTGACGCTTGTCAAAGTTGTGGGCCTCGTTGATGTGACGTCGCCACTCAAACTGGGTCTTGTACTCCTCCCCGCAGGAGGGGCAAAGGAATATATAGCTCTGCTCAATGGTGGCACCAGCCTGAGGAGGACGTGTATTGCCTCCAGCTGGCTGGGCAGTTGGTGTCTTTTTTAACTCCTCTGCGGAGGAATCGGCTTTGACCAATTTCTTGGCACTGAAGGGAGATTCCATAAAATCATGCTCCTCGCTTATGTGCATTTTCAAAGCTGCCTGTGTGGCAAATTGATGGCCACAGTCCACGCACTTGTAGCGATTGGTATTAAGAGGCGGCCCAGTGGGTGTTAAAGGATAATCATCCTCATCCGCCTGCATTTGTTCACCAAAATCATTCTCCTCTATATTGGACTGTTCGTCATCCAAATAAATAATCTCATAGGTTTCATTGGCCACCGTTACCACTTGCTTACGCGGCTGTTTGACATTGGGCGGAGCTCCCCTTTTCTGCAACTCATAGCCCACACGATGATAGGTGGCCAAATGTTTGACCAAACCTTTGCGATCTGTATACGATTTGTTGCACTTGCGACATCTGGCATACGCCTTGAACGGCAAGTGGGTAATTCGATGCTGTTGGGCATTCTGTATGCCATAGGCATTGGTAATAATCTTCTCGCACTCTGTGCACTTCAGTTGACGCTCATTGATGAGCTCAAAGTTTAGCTTGGCAATGTCATTCATGCCATGCACCTGTACCACATGAGTGCGCCAATGTTTCTTCTCTATAAACTCCTTGCCGCACTGCGGGCAAAGGTAATCAATATGCGGCTCATACATATCATCGGTGCCTATGCGTCCCCACGACGTGGTGCCTCATCATTCCACTGACCATCATCATCGTACAAATCATTGCCATTGCCTTGCTCATCCTCATCTTCAGCCTCTGGCTCTGCGGCTGGCATTAGAGTCTCCAGATTGTGTTGCTTCAGCAAATGTGTCACCAATTCATGATGCTCGGTATAACCCTTATAGCACAGTTTGCAACGCAACCACTCGGGCTGAGACAAATGACTGAATTTGTGGGCACGCAGCGTCTTAATAGTGTTGGGGGTGACAATCTGAAAAGTAAAACCCAACTATAATAAAAGTTTACTTTCCTTAAACCACACTCACCTTCTTGCATTCCAAACACTGCATTTGCATATCCACGCTTCTGAAATTTAATCCCCGTCGACTCACATAATCGTGCACAAACTCTATGTGCTGGCTCCATTGAGCGTGTGTATCGCATTCGGTACCACAGTCCGGGCACATGTAGTGTATATAATCTTCACAGAGATCCGCTGCACCATTTCCAGCTGGTCCCATCTTGTGTTTTTTCTTGTTTTTACCCATAATTTGCGGGGAATCCAAATCCCCCAAGGAGTTGGAGGACAGTCCATAATTGGACTCATCTGCATCGGGTTCGAGTACTTCATTTCTAACCACAATATCAAGATCATCTTCTGGGTAGAGCTCCTTGAGTTGCATTTGTTCAGTGCGCGGCTCACGTACACGTGTCTTGCGTCCCGCTGCTGAGTAACCATCCTGCATCATGGCCAGCACTTCGTCACAATGCACCATACGCAAATGAACCATCAAATCTTGCCTGTTTAATGACAAATGTGATAAAGTTAAAGGAAAATTTTAATTAGATTTGGACTGAAGTGGTATAATCCAAGCGGATTTTTACTGTATATAGAAATCCTAAGCTAATCCCTTACAAATATTGGTTAAAGTATTGAGAGTTGACGAATAAAAGCCATTGAAAATTCGTAAAATTCTCTACAAGTAAAGCTTAGTTCAATTCAATTACAGTTCAACAAGTGGTGCAGTAGGCGGTCATTTGTACAAACCGAAATATCAAAACAAATTTTTGACTTAGATGAGATAAATTTTTAGTTTGGTACGATACTTCACATGAATAGAAACAATTTCATACAAATAAGATGCCTTTTCAAACGTATTCAGATTTCAAAGCTGTACAAAATTGTTTCTATTCGTATATATAATATCGTACCAAACTAAAAATTTATCTTATCTGGGTATAGGCCTTTAAGGCCTATATCCAGCACTCCGGAAAATTTATTTCGTTACAGACGGGTTACACAGAAATCTCTAAAGATTTTGCCGACGGTTGGTTTGTAAATCTCTCGAAAAATTTTTTTTTTTTTGCCACAGAACTTCTAAAGATTTCATTTTCTAATTAGAAAATCTAGTTGGAACACCACATGTTCCAATTGATATTCCATCTCTAAAAACAGGGCAAAATCTCTCGCCAAAAAATTAACCTTATATTAAATGTGGGTTAATTTTATGAATTACTGAAATATGAATAAAATTCAATTTTAAGTCGCATTCTCCATCAATATAATGCAAAATTTCAAAAATTTGTTGGCACTTAACATGAGGTATTAGTATAACCATCGCGTTTTAAAACGTTAAAATGAAAAACAAAAAAGTTTTTCTCAGTAAGATAATGGGTCTCCGACCTATGGTTTCTATGTGAGCTATCAAACAGAGTATTCCGATATTCACCAAATTTTGCAAATCGTTACATTAACATTACATTTGGACGAGTTTGGGCAAACTATCATTAAAAACAAAAGTTTTTATTACTAAGACCCATTTTCATACCATTTCTTCCTATATAGATAGGAAGATATAGTCATCAGATCCGGTTGTCTTTGGACATTTTAGCAGCGTGAAGTAAAAAGAAGACTCGGTAAAAAGTTTCAGCTCGACGGACTTCAAAACTGAGAATCTACAAATAGTTTGCATAGAAACAGAAAGACGGACGGACAAAGCTCACTCGACTCAGCTCGTAATGCTAATATCAAAAATCAAAATTTTTAATATCGATTTTTTATATATTGGGTCAAAACACATCGATATATCGATATTATCTAAAGTTTGGGAAAACTGAAAAGTTTTTAATGAATGTCCCTCACTAAATGGCCGTTATATATCAACAAAGAGTATAGCAAAATCGAAATCTATGGAAAATTCTGAGAAAGTTTCATCAGAAACTCATCTATGAATAATTTAGCAGGTGCAAATCGACCTAAAATATTAGAGACATTAAAGGATTTTCTTTTCGAAGTGGACTAAAAAAAAAACAACTTTATTTATTCCACTTAGAAACTCGTACTTCTATGAAGAAATAACATCTAAGGGAAGAAAATCTTTGGCGAAATGCCATTACCTCGATCAAGTTGCATAGAGAAATTCATTTTTTAGACGCATGGTTTCTAGGCTAAATTTTACGGAGATTTCGTTTTTCTATACGTTTTGTGCAGAACAAAATCGACAGTCTTTTTCGAAAATTGGCTCCTGCAATTACCATATTTTTTTTGATATATCGTATATAAAAATGTCGATAATCGCCTATATCGGCACAAAAATATCATATCCTTCAACAAAAATATCGATAATATATTGACAACCTACGCTGAACAAGAATATCCTTTCTAAGTGCAAAAATTTAATCGATTTCTAGGTTTTAAGGTGTTTCGATTACATTTCCCACAAACATTTTTCGATCGGTTGGAATTGGTCTAGCTTAAGTTGGATAGGGAGGGGGTAAAATCTAACAAAAATCAAGTTGGGTCTCATTTTCGGGTTCTTCGATTTAACACCCTTTGAACCCTTACCATTATATCTTTGTAACCACTTGCGACACAATAATGAATTGATACTGAGAAAGCCTTTGGTATTGAAATATCAAATTTGACATAACTCTAGTTGTGCTGTTATTCTTTATTGCCACAGAATTTATTTCTTGTGTGCACATTGAACATTTGACATACATACATTGCGCCTTGAAAGAACAGTGAGAGCGGCTAACCAATATCTTTACTCTTCTCATCTTTCGTTAAGCATGTGTGCTATTATACTGGGTGCTGGCTAGTTTAGCAGATGCAAAAATGCACGACTTGGGATCAAATTTGGCAGCAGCTAATTCTGATTTTTTTCTGTACCTAGTTTTAGCATCAGCAAAAGTTGCATCAACAAGAACGCATATCGAACTGTTATTGTTTGTGATTTTTATTTTATCTGGATTCAATTGTATTTTTAAAACTGCACAATCAAATGATGGACAGCAATAATTTAATTCAATTATCAGGGGAAAACAACAGTTCTATTTAACAATGATCTTACATCTTCATTAAAAATATTTTTCTAACACAAAAAAGATGGCTTAGCAAGGGAAACAATTTGGAATGGTGGAAGAAAATTTAACAATATATCCAGGTCTTTTTGAATTACCAAAGGTTGTACTAGCAGTTCTACCCACACAAGTAAGTGTGGAGCGTATGTTGTCAGGGTAGAATTTATAAGAAATCCTCTGGGGTTTAGACTATCAAACTGTAAATGCTTTTTATATTTTTTCTATAATATCTAATAATCTCGACTAAGATGTCATTTCTGAGAATAAACGTTTGTTCCAGGAAGGTACATAACGGCAAATAGTATGAACGCTGACCAATGCATATTTATCTAATTAAACTTAACATGATACTTTTGTAAATGGTTTAACTTATAATATTAAACTTTAAAATGGGCGAACATACTTCAGTATTATTATTTGTTTCGATTTTAATCTCTGATTAAAAATGAAAAGCCAAACATATATGGTGCTGTATGCGATAGAGGGTTAATAAAAACGTTTCTCTTTTGTGTCCCAATGGACCTCATTTATAAGTTTTCTATCAGTGCATACAAATGGGCCTGGACTATAAAATGAAGAGCGTGCCGTACCTTCTATGTAAATCAATAAACGGATATTATTTGCGATTTAACAACTTGACTTTATCTCCCTTCTCGAAGTCTTAATATGCCGTTTGGATATAATTTTGAAATGATAATGATAATTTTTTAAAAGGCCGAAACATTGTAATTTTTAGAAGCTCTGAAAAAACGGAGTAAAGGAATTCGTTGAATTGAAGCCTTTCAGGGAAGGGAAGTTTAAAATATAAAAATGGTTCGGTGGTGGGTCCCGTTCGATTGAGCTAAAGACCGGTTGAATAGTCACAGGTGGTTCAGTTTTAAAAGGAGGCTAAGTACTTCCCCCAAACAGGTTAATGACATAATTTTTCCTGAGACAGGTTCCCAAAATAAGCAGGCCTGTTTCCGTTTCCGAATCCGATTAATCGGAATTGGTCAGAGCTGTGATTTCTAAGAAACGATTAAAAAATTCGGTCGGATCTTTTTCCATGCGGAGGATTGAGTGAAGGTAATTGGGATTTGGCGAGAACTTTTAACGATTCCGATTCCGCATGATTTGATGGAAATAGAAAACGGGAACAGGCCTGAAAGCAGATGAAAACTCGACAAAGTTTCCACATTTGCCTTTGAGAAGGTGAAGTAATTATTGGTTATTTGGAGTGTAATTATTATGTCATCGCTAAAAAATTGAATAGACTTAAAACCCATGAACGATCATTTCTTTATATTTTAAGGGTACATACCGGTACGTAAGCGGTATACCGAAATAAAAATCTAAGTACCGGTACGGAACTGAATACCGAAATAATTTTAGAACCAAAACAGAACATTTTACCGAAACATAAGTACCGAAATAAGATTCGGTTTGATTCCCTGATAAAAACTATTCCATTTCCTATGAAAATGCGAGTGTATTCCCGCAACAGGATAGAAATGCTGAGAATCGGAAGTGGACAAATTCCCTTAGATACATCCAGTGCCATTTGCAAGTTCACTTTAACAAATTCACTTATCAATAATGTATATCCGAATAAGCTACAATTGAGTAAGCTCACACGGAATTTTATTGAGGTCAATGACTTGAATTGGACGAGTAAAAAACAAATTCCGGAAGAACTGATTTCATAAAATCGATCGATCGACCTGAAAACGAACACAATGTTGTTAATTATTCAGTGGAATTCTTAAACATTTTGGATTTGCCTGGCATGCCGCCTCATCCTCATGATTGGCGTCTGAAAGTTGGTTCTTCTGAATGCCCCGAAACTGACAAAGTTTGCCCGGTCACCAATTCTTGACAACTTGCAGTGATTTCATCTTGTATACTTTAAAATCGAACCAATTCCGTTTGTTTAATGACTTTACCTATACTTGTACTCCCGCTTGCAGATGTAACACTTGGTGCAACGATATGGCAAATGGGTAAACTTATGCTTCAGCAGATTCTCCCGACTGTGCATGGCAATTCGTTTATTGCACTCCAGGCAGCGTTGATACAGCTTATCCATGGCCACAAAATTCAGACCACGACGTGTATTAAACTGATGCATATGATTCATGTGACGTTTCCAGTGATCCTGCTGCCGGAACTCCGAACCGCAGGCGGGGCATATATAAATGACGCCCAATTCATAATTAATGGGCACTCCATTGGAATCTGTGGCATTGATCTGTGAGGTGGTGGGACGCATGGGTATACCAGACAGACGCATCTCTTTGGGCCTTCCTGGCTGGGAGCTGGCGGCGGGCAGCGATTGACGCTGCAGGGGACGCACAGCCGGTGCTAAAGGCTGCATTGGTGGCGGTTGTTCTGCAATGCTTACAATGGGCTCCAGTTCAAAATCAAATATGGCATCATCATCCGGATCGGGTTGCTTGGACTGACCATTTTTGCCATTTTCGTCACTATCATCATCACCACCTCCACCTGTCTCTTCCAGCAAGTCATCATCATCATCATCATCCGTCGCCGTTGTCGTCATCGTTGTCATCGTCCCCCACACCTTCAACATCATCATCCTCGGCCATGATGTGATCTGTATCGGCTGCCGTTTCAACGCCACCATTGCCATACTGCTGCTCACCCTCCTCAAAATCATTGGAGAACATTGACGTCCACAGGTCCATGCCTTCCATATTTTTTGACCTGACCTGCTTGCTAGTTGTCTTGACTTGTCTTCTGTTTCTGTGTGTGTGTGTGTGTGTGCGTCAAGGTTTTCGCATAAGAAGAAGAAGACGCTTAAGAACTAGTTTTGTTTTATCCTATGCCACTTCCACACGCCCGCTGCTGCTGCTGGTCTGCGTTTTCACTTCTTTTTAAAGCTGTTCTGAGGTATTTTGTGGCTTTCATACGCCTCATCTTAATTGCACTCGCGCACACGCCACTTTGTATGATTGCATTTCACTCAAATTCAATTGCAAATTAATTTTAGTATAAAAAGTCTGCAAAAATCAGAGCCATTTTGTTTGCGGCGTCGCAAGGTCTGAGGCCGTGTTTTTTTAACTGAGTGACGGCGGCAGCGAAGGCAAACAATGTTGCCATATCTTTGGAAAATAGTGCTGCAAAATGGTTGTGAAGCGATAACGATAGAAATCGTTGAAAGCGATAATCGATTGACCTAGCAAGCTAGAAGCCTAAAATTAAAAAAAAGTTTTAGCTTATAAATTAAATTGTTTTTGGACTTAATTCGCAAATGTTTTATTTCAAATTTATTTATTTCTTAAAACCCTTTTCTTGCAGGTCCACCCTAACTTCGCGGCCTAGAAGTATGCTACACAAAAATTACAACTACGATTGCTACCAAAATACAAATTATCAAGATGAATAAATCTGATTTAATTGCAGATAGCGTGGACAATGGCTCATGTGATAACTCCTTAAGGCGATTTTGACATCAACGTCAATGACCGACCGTTGTCTGCCATCAGTCCGGCTTGTATATCAGGTGGAGTTTTTATCTGATGCTTAATTCACTTGGAAACCTTTTGGGTGTTTTTAGCTGGGTTTGAACAGGACGGCGCCACATGCCATACCGAGCCTTACTAAAGGATTCATTTGGCGAGCGCTTGTTTCTTGAAATGGTCCACTCAATTGGCCATCTTTTAGTTATTTTCTTCACCCAACAAAGTTTATATTGCGATTTTCGCATGAATTCCAGCACCAAATTGAAATGTACCTATGGTTTCTTCATGTGTCTGAATTTTTAGGATTCGATGTGGCTTGCAGCGGATGATTAAGGAGAATAATTTAAATGCTAGGTAGCGGAAGCTCATAGGATTTCGGCTGTTCTAGAAGGCTACAAGGAGATAGCCAGGTAAAGAGTACGATATAGTCGGGCTTGACCGATTTTCTCACTTGCTTTAATTTGTTATTGTTTGATCTACATCTCCTATTAAGCCGTCTTCTGTCATTTACAAATGTCTTTATTTGCAGATTTGCAGTTTATTGCCCATTTAAAAGTATATATCTATATAGCCTATGTTCAAGTCCAGGATATCAACTATCAGAGTGTTAAATTTCATTCGAATCCGTTAAGCCATTTGTATCAAGCAGGCAAACATACAAACTTCCTTCTCCTTCTTCTTTATTGGCCCAATGTTTGCTGTTTACTGGTCTCGGCCTCTGCTATAAATGCCCTCCAGTCGCTTCTGCTCCTTGCGAGCTGGCACCAGTTGTTCACACCTAGTTTGGAAATGTCTTTCCGCACCCTTTTTGCTGAAACTTTTTTATCCATCCGAGTGAAGAAATGGGCCCATTCTGTTGGCATGTGGGCACTGGCGCAGTATATATAATATATCAGAGAACTGCAGCGGTGTATCTCAATTTTCGCCACCTCAAAATACCCTTATTTATTATATGAGTTGATCTAATTTATATCCAGCCAAAACCATTTGTATTACAATTTATTTTTGAAACGATTATCAATATCGTTTCACCGCCTACTACCGCATTTCAATGTCGTATTATCGCCCATTATCGCATTTTACCGCATTACTACCGCATTTTTAATAGTTATAATCAAATGCAAAATTTATCCTATTACTACAGTTATAGAAGCATTAACAATGTATGTACGTAGCTTAGAGGGAATTAGAATACAAATAAACACGTTTTTTTTAAGGTTCAACACGCAGAGAATTTTTTTTTATACACTTGAAAAGTGTATTATAATTTGCCCAGAAGTTTGCAACGCATAGAAGGAATCATCTCCGACCACATAAAGTATATATATTCTTGATCAGCATGACGAGCTGAGTCGATTAAGCTTTGTCCGTCCGTCTGTCCGTCCGTCCGTCTGTCCGTCTGTCTGTTTCTACGCGAACTAGTCCCTCAGTTTTGGAGCTATCGAGCTGAAACTTTGCACAGAGTCTTCTTTTTACTGCACGCTGCTAATATGTCGGAACCGACCGGATCGGATGACTACTTCTTGTAGCTGCCATACAAATGTTCGTTCGGAAAATGGTTTTTAGTAAGAAAAACTGTTTTGTTCTCAATATTACTGCTCTCAAACACGGTCATGGGTAATATGTAATGTTTTTAAGCTGATCTGCGATGTTTGGTCGAAGTCTCTAACCGTTGAGACAAGCTATTTCAAGTGTATCAAAACTTCGGTACAGACGAAGTTAGCTTTGCCTTTCTCGTTTTTTATTATATTTATTTCTTTATTTGTTCAACTCTCAAGGCAAACATTATTAAGAATATTAACACAATTTGGGTTCAAAATTTGAGCTTGTGGCCTAAGGCTGCGTTTTTCTATATCCTCCAGCCGCAAATATCCAACAAGAAGACTTAAATAGCATAAAAGATTTTTGCGTTGTTAGCATATGTAACAGGGCGATTGATGAGTCAGAACCCATTTCGAAGACGGAATCATCTGAAAGTCTATCTGTCGATTCTTTATCTGTACACAATATTTCAGCAGCTCCACGTCCCAAAGACAGCGTTTTTTCTTCTCAGATCTGCTCCAAGGGACATCAGAAACTTCTTCAGAAGAAATTAATAAATGACAGGATTTTGGCGTGGTGGCTTGGTGGAGACAAAATGATCAAATTAACCTAATTAACCTAAGCTGTCAAAATTTTTCAGTGCACGAAATACCAGCAAGTAGTGCAGCAGCGAAGCGTGAGTTTTCTTTGGCTGCAAACATTATTACGGAGAAGAGGAATAGACTCGGCCCGAAGACGGTGGACAGCATTTTATTTCTTCAATCCTATGAAAAAAATTGTTGTCACACTTAACATATGAAGAATAATTAATAAATAAAAAATTATATGAGCTCGCTAGTAAAAAATTTGTTTAAGTCATTTTCATATTAAACTCATATAGTCATCTGCTTCAGGTCAGTGAAAAATTTCTGCACGAATACTTCAAAGGGAGTTAGTTGCATAGAAAGAGAATGACGTACATACAAAGCTCAATCGACTAAGGCTAACTCATAAAATTACAAAAAATAAAAAAAAAACTTTTCGGGTTTTGAACGCCAACTTTTTTATTAATTTGGCTTTTGCTCCGTACACATACCAACTGAGATACATACACTCATTACACTAGTTTACAGCCAAGAAGACCCATTTCTACTGACATTTCTTTTAGTGTAGTTTGGAATAGTGATTTTAAAAATCGATTTCAAAAATTTTTTCAGCTCGATAGCTCCAAAACTGGGGGACTAGTTCGCGTAGAAACAGACAGACGGACAGACGGACGGACGGACAGACGGACGGACAAAGCTTAATCGACTCAGCTCGTCATGCTGATCAAGAATATATGGGCAATTCTCTGATGTCGAATGCGACATTTGTACGCAATCAAACTGAAAAAAAACATGTCCCTAGATTTTTTTTATTTTTTTTAAATGCGAATTTTATAGCTCTTGGTTAGCACTATAATCTGTGTTAAGATCGATTTTGGGCATTTTGTTCATTTTCAAAATAATCACAAAAATGTAAGGCATTCGCACGCGACACAGACAGAAGTCACTTTTTCGAAAACTAGCTCAAGCACAGATTTTTAGCGAAACATGATGGAAAATTGTGATGCAATTAATTTTAAATGTTATGTATTGATTGTTCTTAATAATGCATTTCGTTTGACTTCAAAATATTAAGTAGTTTTTTTTTTAAATTGAATTTGAATCACTGTCGCACGCTACATGTCGCACGCGACATTTTCTTCCATCATAATTTTTATGTGGTTTCTGCTATAATGCGAAGCAAAACTTACAGCTTATTGCATTGCCATAGTTTGTCATGGTTCCTTATGCATTTATGTATACCCCTTTGTACCTGTTGAACGATTGTAGATAGCGAAAGTACACGTAATCTATACTCACTTTTTCCCAAAAAATTAAGCAAATTTAATGTCAAAATGAGAAAAATTGCGCTAGCACGGCCGTGAAACCGAATATATCCAATTGGGTTATTAGTAAATGTAATATTACCGTACATAAGTTTAATTTAATTTTTTCCCTATGAAAATTCGATAAAATTTTGTGTTTTTAACCACTTTTAATTTTTTGTGCCCTTTTTGTTTTAATGCCCATATATACTTTTTATGGTCGGAGATATGATTTCCTTTTTTCGGTTTCAAATGTCTAAGTAAAAATATAATATCATGTGTATGTTATAAAGAATACTGTGATATCTGAAAGGCTATATCAATATACCTTAATGTATTGAGAGTAGGCAGGGCAAGGAGACCGGAGGGCCAGGCCACCAACCCACCCAACCAAACCACTGGGAGGTCCTGAAAAAAACGGCCAATGCCAACGTCCGACGCTTGGAGACATCTCGGCCGGTTCGAACGGACGGTTGCGTCCACAATCGGAGGACGCCAAACAGCAGGTGATGACCATACCCAACCCGTTCATCATTTTTACCATCTCCACCACGAAAACTGTGCCGGCCCCGTCCGATTTCTACTTGCTCAAAAATAAACCCAAAACACCCTAAATGTTTAGCGGGGACCCTGAGCACAAGTCGTGTCTGTCAAAATTAACCCCAGGAGGAAACTGAAAATATATTTTCTAATCTCTAATGTAGCGTTTTCTTGAGAGCCAAAATGGAGGCATAGCTCAAATCCATAATTTGCAGATACTCAAAGCCGTCTTCCTGCAGACGATAGCAGCATTTTGCAGAAATGCACAGACAAACAACTATCAACCCCCATCTTGTCGCGTATCTTGGCATCCTTCAGGGCCGCATGATGCATTATGTACTCCACAAACTGCTCCATCTGACCCACACTGTAGGCCGTTTAGCCAATATTTTGCACAAACTTCTCCAAACAATTATTGTTGCCCAAACGGCAAGCAGTAGCCCGACAGATCGGCCTTGTTTGTGTCTCAAACGGGCAATTATTGGATCCTCGCCCAACATCTTGAACCGAAATTTGGTGCAACGCGATGGCATCAACAAATCTGTGTTCCTCTTGCGCAGCATACAACTAGGTAAATCTTTTAAATTTTGTTTGAAAAACAAATTAGAACAGCTTCGACAAAATTTATGTGGATGCTAAATTTATAAAGTGCAATGTAGCGTGCTAAATTTTCCGCGCTACTCAAAACAGGCCTTTAAGGTTGATTTCCAGAACGGGCAAAAATCAATTTTTATGTCGAATTCACAAAGAAACACTTTTGAACTGATTTGAAATTCCGAATGGCTATTGCAAAGCAGTCTGATTTGAATGAAGTATTGCAATAATCGTCTCTAAACATTGAAGGTGTCATTCCAGCCTAAGATACACATTTCAGATGGATTAAATCTTAGATCAATCTGACATTAAATGGATATTCTTTTACAATATTTTAACTATCCAGTCCAAATGGATACCGAAATTATCTAATGGATCTTCAGCAATTACCTTTTTTTCCGCTTAGGAAATGAAGTCGATGGTAACCCCCATTTCAACCACCATCTCCAAATGAAACACTCTTAGAGTTTGCCTTTTTATGTACGAAAAGTATTTTATTGAACAAATATTCGCATTGGATTTGTTGTTTACTTTTTTTTTACACTTAATTAGTACGTCGACGTGCATGTAAGGGCGTACTTTTTGTTGGTTTTAAAATTATAAGTATAGATGTATGTATGTATGTAATTTATGTGGGTTTTCTTTTTCGCGTGTGTTGTTGTATATAAATATAAATGTAGCGTGAGTGTAAATATGTGTGGTTGTGTGTGTGTAATGCAAATGCAACTATGAAATTAGATTAATGTTAAGTAATATGGGTTCGATTCCAAAATTGGTTCCCTACCAAATATCTTTGCTTCAACAAAACATACGTTTCACATACGTAGGAGAAAATACTTATGTAGGTAGGTAGGTAGGATAGGGTTAAAATAGTACACAAAACCAAATGTGATTTCTCAATTACATATTTTTAATTTAAGAATTGCGATTGCGGTGCTGGATTGGTTGTTTGGTTTGCGGGGTGATTAATTCGTGGTTAATATTAGTTGTTCTAGCAATCATTGGGACTCTGAACGCAACTCTGTAATGTTGGACCCAAGATTGAGCAGGAAAATTTGGTGTTGTTTGAGCAGCGACATCTCAGATTCAAAACGGGGAAAAACGGTTTGCAGAACTCTTGAATATGGATGGATGGTCTTGATTTGCCGAATCATCGCAGGTTGTGGTGGTGTCTTGAGCGGGTAAGGGTAGTAGGTTGGTTAATCGTTTATATGTGTGTGAGTGTGTGTGTGTTAATTAATTGTTTTCATCTTCTTGTGTGTGTGTGTATGTTGTCTTATTGCTTCCTGCATTGCAGTATCCGAGAATGTTTTTAATGCTTGTGCTGACATTTGCGGTAGCAACTCCTATTACCACAGGCCCGATGAGTAGCCGCCTGGTGGCACCCGGTTCTTATTGATGACCTGATTAGCGCCATTAACAGGTGGTGGTGGTGGCTGGGTATAGCCCTCTCCAGTCACGGGGTTGCCCTCTGCGAAAGAAATAAATGGAACATAAGTAAATTGTGATTTGGAAACGGAAGTAAAAGATCTAGGATAAAAGGCAATTGGTTGGAAGCATGTGTGAGTGAGTGTGTGGGAAGCATGCATAAGCGGTTGTGTCTCACATTCACCTCTAATCTTCAACTTCTTAGGCTTCAGGCCACCTACACCATCCCCATCGAGCCCCAAGCCAGTTATGGGGTTACGCTGTACCGAATTCTTGGCCAGTATCTTAATGCAAGGCACATGCTGTGGGTCCTTGATATAATCTAGGCAGGGACCCAGTGGCTCCTTCATGGAAGCGTTCGTCGGTGGGTTCATTCTGTTAAACGAGAATGGACTATTTGGACTAGTTTCTGTTCCTCGGCGAGTTTGAAAGGCTTCTTCGCGTTTGCCGGACTCGGTATAGGTTTTATTGTCCTCTGGCACGGCTTCAACTTCAATGTCTAAACGCGGCGAGCCTACTTCCAAAATAGTTGCTGGCGGCACGGATTCACCGTGATCGTCGTTGGTTTCAGATCCCTCTTGACTCAGAGCTGCTGCGTATCGGTAGGTGGTTGGTAGGGAAGTGGTTGGGTAGGAGGGCTTGGATTGGGTTGGTGGTTAACTAATTACTAATACTCACTGCTCATATTGCGGAAGACTGGTTAGAGATTTGTTTTTTGTTTTTTATTTAGATTTTGGTTAGTTGCGTGATTTTTGGTTGTGTAGCGGAAGAACCGGAAGAACCGAAATTAAAAAATATAAGAGAATAATTTTTAAAGCTTTTTTGTATTTGTGAAATTTTGGTAGTACATTCGGTGTAGCTACGAGATGTTTACGGCTCGTATATTGAGCTCCAACTGACTAAAATGGGAACTGGTTGCCGGCTACTGACAAACTAAGGGCTGAAGGCTTTGGCACAGGCTACTGTTTAGTTTACAAAATGATTTCGAAATAAAATACACACCTGATCGAGATCCACTGTTGATTTTCAGATTTTCAGTCGAAGACGATACGGACGACGAGGCCGACGACACTGACCCACTCTTGCCATTGTAGTGTCCATTGGTGTTGGTCAACAGCTTTTGTGCAGCCTCTGTATTCTGTCCAAAGGGAATGCTGCTCTTCATGTGATTCTTGCCAGGTGTAATGGGACGTGATGGCTCGCCAAAGAGACGAGAGTGCGAATCAACGCTCTTTTGACCGCGACGTGGGGCATCACCTGGTACATATGGAAGGGGAAAAGAAGGTGCAAGAGCCAGGCAGGTTGACACCAAATAAGATATGTAAATTAGTGAAATTCAACAAGTGATTTGGGTTTTAATGCATTGCATACGATATTAATGATTAAATGTGTGTAAGAGATAGCTGAATCATAAGGTCTGTTTCGCAGTTATAAGGTACTTGGGGGAAAAGGCCAAACGTTTTATTGTTTAAACGGTAAGAAATTGATAACTTCCGCCACTTGAACATTAACATTTAATTAAAGGGCTAGATTTTAAGTGATATCATGGTGATATGTCCAGAGTCTATAACATAAACCGAATATATGTAAAAGATTTGTTTGATTATAAAGATTGTCCGATAAACCTTATCATAATTCGTTTCCGAGTCTTGTAGTTACCAAATTCCATTTTGGTTTCCGATACGACTCTACCAGAGTCGAAGGTTTTAATTTATTTGGATGGTCCATATTGGTGACTTGATTTCGAATTCAATATACAGGTTTAATCTAAAATTCCCTCAAAACCCACAACGTTCTTCAATATAAAGTACATCTATTTAGTTACAAAAAAGGTAAATTAAACATAATAAAGTTTATTACAAAAAATAAACATATTTTAGATGGCAAAAGAAACACCATGCTTCTCAACGTCATCATGCAAAGTCGAACGTACTTTGCGGGTATACCAAAAGTAGACAGGGAACCTTGACAAACGGTTGCGATCGCCAATAAAAAAGAAAAAAGAAACACCGTATGCAATTCTAGGATCTACATCGACTACAATTGACATACATTTGTTGATCTGCGGAAATCTTTGAACAAAGCAATAATTCTCGGTTCTCAAAGACTGAACCTCAAAAACTTAATTTTAATTCATTGATTCTTTTATTTATATACAGGGGTCCACAGAAATTACTTTCGCTCTAAATTCGCCCGAATTTGATTTCGCCCCACAGAGCCTGTTTTCGAGTGATTTGCATACGCACTTAATTTGTTTTTGATTAAAATAAGCCTTGTAGATTCTTGAAGGGTGTTAAATTTGTGAATAATCTACATCAAAAAAATTAAACATTTAACATGTTAAGTTTATTAAATAAGCATTTTACTAAATCGCTAGTGAAATTGGTCATTCACTGCAACTCACCAAATCGCTAGTATTTCAGTGGTGCTACCTTTTAAGATTTTAATTTCGAAATTAATCGAATTGTATACAATAGCGATTTTTGTGTTAAAGCAAAGATAAAAAAATTAGATTAACTGGAAATAATTTTTGTGTTGATCTTTTGCATAATTATTGAGCAATTTGTAAATCGATGGCTGACAATTTAAGTTGAATAAAGTGGTAACGCCGACGCCCAAGTAATGATGAGAAGCCGCTCAAATGTTGGTATATTTTATTATTCTTCCGAAATTGATATAGTTAAAATAAATTATAAGGGGAAAAGCATCGAACAGATATCCAGAGCAAAATTTGCTTGGCAGCTACAGTTGCAAGGTATCATTTTTATTTTGCGGGCGGAAAATTTGAATTTTTTTGTGGGAAAAATGAAAAATTTAACTCAGTTAAAGAAAATTAAGTTTGTTTTGTTAAAAAAAACACTAACCAATTAGCTTTCATTTCAAAATGTTAATAAAAAACGCAAAATACCTTAAATAAGCTGAAAAAGATTTAGTCAACTTTTTTTTTTTTTGTGCTTTGTATATTGAATTCAGGATACTCTTAGTAGCTCACACCAACGACAATTAAGGTTACTTCTAAATCTTCTAAACCACATTTTAAACTCTCAATTCTGAACCCGAACCAGCCCGTTTTCCAGTTGGATGAAAGGTTCTGCTTTAAGAATTACTTACAAATTTGTAAAAAAATTTTGGGAATACAATTGTTTGTTCAGAAAATAGAAAACTTTGTATCGGTGGTGCCACGAATTTCAATTCTTAGGTGTTACAGAAATTTCGTTTTGTTGGTTTCATACCTTCCGTATTTTGTAAAAAGAGATATAACAAAGCTACGACCTACCACCATGGACTTAGCCTTCAACCAACAATAGGTGACAGAAGAGTAGTGGCTACAGCTCGTCAATGGTGTCCTATCTACGTGACAGCCAGTGGATTACGGGCTGGTAAGTTACACCTCATGTTTGGCGCCAACTGTTTTTTTTTATTTTGCATTTTATTTACAAGGAATTTGAATTAAGTTTGAATTATAATTTAAAAATGCATCATAGAGCATTTAACACAATCAAAAAATTTCAGATCAACATCAAATGAACCTTTAACTAAAGAAGGGATTAGCGAAAGATTCAGTCCTAGTTTTAAGAGATGGAACAACTGGTGTCAGAACTAGATTTTCTTTTAAGAAAATGAAATCTCTCAAGTTCTGTGGCATCGACGAATTTTTCGAGAGATTTACAAACCCACAGTCGGCAAAATCGCCAGAGATTTCTGTCTGTATTTTGTTGGCTCAATTTAAATCAATTGTCCATTTTCTTTTAAGCTAAAATAATCCTGAAAATTTTATTTCGATATTAAAAATCTCAGATTATAACAGTTGGTTTTTCTTTGACTCTTCTTATTTAATACTAGCAAAAGCCCTTTAACAGTATAGAACCAATTTTGATCTTTGAAGTCAATCGTGAGAGTCAAATATTTACCAAATTTGAAAATATTCCTCTTTTGTTTTCTCTGTAGAGCCCCGATATCGAATCATACACACATAAGCTTGAAATCAAAGTTATTCCTTTGCTTTTTCACTGTTTCGACTCTGCTGTCGCTTTCTTCACTCCCCACCCACTTCTTACACAACTTCCACACGTTTCGCACCCACATCCCTCCCACTTCCTGCCCACATCCCCACATATTTTTAAATATCTTTCCGTTCAAAAGTTCCGATTTTTGCAAAGCGAAACCGGCCCGTTGCTCTAATAATTCATACATATTGAAATGTTCAAATCGGAAACACTCGAAAGAGGCCAATGTTTTGTTTATAAATAAGTATTTTACAAAAATGTTTACTC
Organism: Lordiphosa stackelbergi; assembly: GCA_018904235.1. Classification (NCBI taxonomy): domain Eukaryota; kingdom Metazoa; phylum Arthropoda; class Insecta; order Diptera; family Drosophilidae; genus Lordiphosa; species Lordiphosa stackelbergi. The sequence goes on from JAEIFU010000916.1 coordinate 32,428, forward strand.
CCGAACTTAAAACGAGTTAAAATGCACTTTTTTCGGTCCATCAAAGTGGGAAAATAAGATACAAAAGTAGTATTTCAGTTAAACGACAATAATTCAACTAATTTAAAAAATATATAAAATTTTCTCATTCATTTTTCTTCAGAATTGATGCATCTTTAAAACCAAAAAACGGATCTGCAATCCGATTTTGATCAAGCTCTCCAAAATGTTGTTGAAAACGTACGCTAAATACGAGGATAAAGAACTATGAATACATATAAAATCTTTAGGTATAGACCATGATGCTGTCGATGAAGTGATGGACGATCTGTCGGAGAGGAACCAATTGCTTCCTCCAAATGCTCCGTTTCACTAAGAGTCAGTTCGCTTCGATTGACAAAATTGATGCTTGTGTCGACTGCATTTCGACCCCAAATGGAACTTGAGTTACAGATAGCGATTGCATTTTTTCGTTTGGGATCGTTTGGAGAAGCTGCATCAATATGGTAAAGGGCAACTATGTTTAGAGTGGATGATGGCGGCTCTCTATGTGCAATGACAGACAGATTGTTCGGAGCTATTTTGAGGAAGATGTATCAATTGATTGACTGTCCAGATGCAGCCAATGTGACAATTGATTTGAATTTTTGTTGGTGTGACCGCATATTTTGAAGACAACACAACAACACTTCAACTCTTTACACTTTTCCGTAGATTTTTTAAACATACCCACCAAGGGCAGCAAAAAGATTGTAATTTTTTGCTATGTGTTTTGTTGTAAACTTTTGGAGTTAACGCTTTTTGATTTACGCTTTTACGAGGGCTGGTGAATACCTTAAATGTTTTTTAATAACTTGAGCAAGGATTTTTGTGTTATCAAACATTTGAGGTTTACCTTTTCCTTTAGATTAGAAAAGTTATCCAAGTGTCTTATAAATTTGAAACAGACCTTTTACTTAAGTGCAGACGTCTAAAGAATATCATGAGAATAAGCTAGCTGTAAAAAAAATAACTGTTGCTCTCTCTCAACTGCATTCCTCTTCATGTGTGCTTGTGTTATAAACAATGGGATTCTTCTGACTTCTTCTTTAACAAAAGCAACCATAAATGCATTTTCGTAGTAACATTTTATAAATAAAACGAAACTTAATATCTCTTTGGCTGTCTTTTGAAAACATTTGTTATTAACAAACTGAAACTGGTTTTTATGGTTAGACATTTAGACAAATTGGCAGGTGCAGCTGCTTAGAAGATGGATCCTGAATGGTATATGGTTACATACAGCGGACAGGGGTGTAGGAGTTGTTGTGTGTGTTTGTGTTTGTGAGTACAAATCTAGCATTATAACAACGGAAAAATACTAATTGAGATTGAGATTTTCTAGTGCATTTGATTTCAATATATATACCAATGAAATAGAATCTGTGAGCTCCTTGTCGTACTGCAAAGATACGTAGAAAAAGAATAGAGAAACAGAGGGAGAGGAAAAGAAGAAAACAATAGATATTCAATAAGAAGAATTCTGCTTGCGAAAGCTTTTGGCGAGGGGAAACATCTCTAAACATTGACAAATCATAAGAAGCTGATAAATATGAAGAGACTTACAAAACTAACGAAAGACCACAGAGTTGGTCATCCACTCACTTACCGTTGTTCTTCAAAGCGCCTTCCTTGTCGGCAGAGAAAATATTTGAAACCATGCGGTTCTTGACATTCCGGGGAGTTTGAGGCATATCCGAGCCAAATATATCGCTGGAGCCGCCGCCTGGTGGTCTCAGCACTCTGGAAAATAAAGAAAAGAAAACGAAAATTCTTAATTGAGTATAAAATGCACAAATCTCCACGGTCTGATCCACAATAATACCTGCTCTGCCTGGGTTGGCGCAAAATTAACTTTGTAAAAAAATGGCCAGCAAAAACTTAACGCTGGCCGAATGAGTTTTAAAGCGAAATGCATTTGATGTGTGTCTAATCATCATCCGAGATGGATGGTGGGTTGCTTGGCTGAGCGTTAGAAGTCACGCCAAAATGCAGTCAATTATGGTGGAAACTGAGTAGCGTATACAGATAAAAGTCTAGTTAATTTTATGGTTTGTGGCACTCACTCCACGGCGGTGTCTGTCCACGCAATATGCTGCTGGCATGAAACCGTCACCACAACTGCAGCAGCCAGTCGTTGTTTCTGTTGACTTAATGCCCACTGGCATTGAAAGCTCCAACCGTTCACATGTCAACAACGCCGGCTAGCTTCGGCTTCCTCAAGGCGTCAATCAAATCCCCAGCTAACTAAAAATAGCATTTAACTTTTATCATAATTTCCCACATTGTTAACCCGTTGTTTTGGAAGGAAAATTTGTAAGCATGCACGCACTTTTCATTATCAGCCATCGCTCAAGCGTGCTACCCAGAGACCAACAGCGGCTTTCTTCATTCATTTCGGTTGGATTGGTAAATAGCCATCAAACCAATGGAAGAAAGCGAGAGTAAAGGCCTTTGTATTTGCATTATGTGAATCTCTTTGCGAGTAATTAACAAAATTTACCAAAGCTGCTTGAAAACTTGTTGTAAAGACAAACAGTGAAGATAATTAGCTTAAGTCATGCACTTTAGGTGAACCATCTGACGAATGAGAGGTTGTTGATGGTAGTTAAAGACGTCTATTTGGACAACAATTAAATCAAATTTGCTTGGGTTGGGGGTTGTCATCAATCAAGAGCGAATATTAGAAATCTGAAGGAAAAGAGGGTCGCCATATAAATTTTATTATGGTAGTTTAGGTTTATAGAGAAGAGAGAGAGAGCTTAGGAAGTCATTTAATATTTTAACTATATACTTTACTAGTTGAACCCGCAGCGACAATGTCCGCCGTCCAAGATTTTAAGACCTTTCGAGTTCACAGCTGGTAACAATAAATCAAAATTTTGCTTGTTAAATTTTTTTGCCATTTCTTTCTAAAGGATCCAACCAAAATTTCATTTCCGGAATAATATATTAAAGCCCTCCTGTCAAGTTGATGCTGAAAACATACCTCTCCCGCACGACCACATAGTGAATTTCGGGTATACCGGGTATACCGTCTCGCGCCCATTTCTAGTAAATATATAAGAAGATTGTGACATTTCACAGTGGCATCTGCACTGCTTGCCCATAATTGGGAACGTATAGATTCCTAAGTCTTTCCCAAAAATTTAAATATTCCAATTGGCTTTCCCCCCATTTCCATCGCTCTCCAATCTTTCCCCTCCCCAAAACAGCTCATTTATGTGCCCCGTAAAAACTTTTCTTTGTCGTTTTTACCCACTTCGCTGCCAAATTTTCCATATTTTCTTTCTTAGTGCGCGCCTGCATAACTAAACGAAAGTCTATGCCGTATCTGAGATCTCGAGGATAAGCTAAATAGAAGCATGAAGAAAAATAAATACAAAAAAAACGTAAGATATGGACCATGATGCAGTCGGTTAAGTTGTAATCTTTTGTGGGGTTATGCAATTGCATGCTGGCGGTGAGGAACCAAGTTCATGTGCCCAAATAAGTTAACTGGCGTACCAATGTGCTACCATTTATCAATGACCAATGGGTCCGTGCGGCCCCATGCTTTATGTGAACTGCATTTCGACCCCAAATTGAACTTGAGTTACAGGTAGCACATTTATATTGTAGGTAAGAGAAGCTGCATCAATAAGGAAAAATACAACTATGTTTACTGTAGGTGATAACGGCTCTCAGGTGATGATAAAGCACAGAGTGTAAGGAGCTATTTTGAGGAAGATGTTATCAATATATTTACTGTCCAGATGCAGTTAAACTGACAGAAAATTTTAATTATTGAAGGTGTGACCGCATATTTTAAGAGAAAAATCATGAAATGGCGGATATCGAGTATTTTTTGTCGATACTTTGAATAATTTTACAACACTATAACTGTTTACACATTTTACACTTTTACGCTGATTCGTTAAACATACCCCAGGGCAGCAAAAAGTGCGTAATTTTATCCTATATGATTTGTTGTTGTTGCGTAAACTTTTGAAGTAAGGCCCCAGGGCGTTAAGTTCGTATTTGTATTAAATAATGTTGACAACAAAACCAAGGAAGGGGCTTAAATTAAGCAAGCATGAGATCACTCAGTTTAAGTAAATATATGTTTCTGTCAATTCGCAAATAAATTAAACATTGAAGAGATCGACCAATATTGATCTTCGAGAAAAGTCATTAACATATCTATAGACACTCAAATCTTTGAAAAACAAATATTAGCCTACACGATATTTTTTAAATTTGAGTCTTTGTGGTGAAAATAATGGTTTCACAATACTTTATACCACTCACTACTTTTTCCAACTTTCTTGAAGTAAACGATTTCGCGTTCGGTAACACATTATGTACTGTTTACTCTGTTAACGTTTCGTATAGAGCATACCAATATTTCATACATGATCGGTTCGCTCTAATGTGTAGTTCTCTGCATTATGCAAGAAATCTTATACAGAACGGGACACTCAAAACGTCTGAGGTGCTTATTGCCCTGAACAAGGCAAAGGAAAATAAAGCTCCCGGAGAGGACCGCATCCCCTACGAATTTTTTTATAAACGCGTCAATTTTTGGAGTCTTTGGCAGGAATTTTTAATAACACGCTAAACAAAGAGGTTACCGAAAAATGCTGCTCTACCAATACTGTGTTTCCCATATTCAAAAAAGACGACCCCAACATTCCGTCCAATTATCGAGGAATCTCGTTTGGAAATTGTATCGCCAAGTTTTTCTTATGGGCAACTTAAACCAAGGACTTACAAGATGGGTAAACCATTACAACATGATGAATGAGTATCAAGCAGGTTTTAAAAAGGAATATTCTACTGTTGATAACATTTACAATATGTCAGCGAATATCAACCTGAAGCTGCAAGAAACGAAAAAGGTAAATGGCTTTTTCGTTGATTTTAAAGCAGCCTTTGATCAAGTGCCAAGAAATCTCCTTTGGTATAAATTGCATTAAATGGAAGTCCCTTTGAAATTTGTCAACTTCCTGGAAAGGGTATACGGTCAAACAGAAGCGGCGGTTTGGACGGGAGACTGTTATCGAGCTGCTTTGAGACTGGAGTCGGCGTAAGACAAGAATGTTGTTTGCGCTGTATCTGGAAGATCTCCATGATAGTCTACAAGGAGGATTGTTTTTGGGCGGAGTAAATATTCGCCTGCTCCTTTATGCGGATGACATCGTCATCTTAGCCGATAAGGTAGAAGTGATGCAGAAAATTATTAACCTATTAAAATCTGAGGTAATGGTCTTTAGAAAAGGCGGCAGACTGGCAGCAGCGGAAAAATGGACCTTCAAAGGAGACGCCATAAAAATTGCCACGGAATATAAATATCTAGGAGTATGCTTTACGCCTACCCTTACTTTCTAGGAACATATACTGAGAAGAAACGCAGAGGCTAAAGCTAGTATCAACTGCGTATGGAGCCCCTTTGTGGCAAAACCCAACGTAAGCATCGGAGCAAAATGGAATCTTTTTAACGCTGTATGTAGGGCTGTTACAGCTACTTCGAGGTGGTGGATAGTCTGCCACCAAATACCCCTGGATAAGCATACCTCTATACCTTGGATACGTAGGAAAAAACCGATTTTTGTATGGAGAGAGTCGACTCCCCCACTTTCTTACTTCCGAAATAGTCAGGAAAAACGTTTTCTGGGCACAAGAGCTGGATAAGGTACGAGCTCCTCTCACTCTTAACTGGAAAGATGTCCTACGCTCCGCACAAGATTGGAATAGAATGAGACTCAATATAATGGAAGCTCTTAGACAGAAGACGCATGCGGAACGCATGACTCGAAAAGGATCCAGCCAAACAAGAATCTCCAGATTCCTCGACCATACAGCTGCCCTTAAACTGCAGCATCTTGCCAACTAATCGGAACTATTTACTCCATTCTTCAGCAGTTTAAATCCAGGCCAAATTGCACATTTGTCGTTGAGTGACTAAACTAATTAATTTAAATTGAAATTTGAAAAGTGATTTTTGAAAGCAACTAAATCACACAGTTACTTTTACTCGAAATATGAGTCTCCTTTTGCTCTCGAACGTAAACCTTTCACATAAGGTGGCCTACAGGCAAAATAGAGACCAAACGTTTTTCTTCCCAGCAAATTGACCAGAGACAATGCGCGCGACAAAAACAAAAAAAAAAACCTGACCGGCAGTCAGAGAGCTAGCGTTTGGCCTAGCTACTACTCCCTGTAATAGTTTAAGTGGTGCGCAGGTGGTTGCCCGGGTGACTGGGAACGTTTTTTGACTAGCCTTTTGGTGACGACAAAAATTAATGTGTATCGACTGAGCACAGCGAAAGGCATCATCGATATATGTGCAACATTGCGGTATATTTTGAAGTTTTCCCATCTGAAAACCTTTCGGGTAAAAGTTGTTTGTAGCACACACACACACAGCACACACTTTGCTTAAAGTGATAGTTGTTGAGCGGTCTGATTTAGTTATAGCCTTTCTTTGCAGCTTCAGGGCAAACCAAATGGCTCAAGTGTAAACTCAGAATGAATCAAACCTTAATTGTGTTTTGACAGGACGAGGCTAAACCAATTAATAACTACACTGACTGGGCGTGTTGCCACGACTATCGATTTGCTGTTTTCTTATTTATTTAATTTTGGAATCAGCGAAAGTGAGCAACGGCCAGCGGACCACAAATGCACTTTGGTCCATTACCTTTTTCTTTTACGAAAATTATGTATTGTACTTTCTATCTTGTCGGTGTCTAATAAATGAATTTAAATTCAAGTTAAACTTCATAAACATAAGTTAAATCATTACGACAGTTTTCTAATTAACTGCCTGTCAAAAATAATGCTACGAAAAAAGTGTCTGACAAGCTGTTGTGGGGCAAAAAAAAAAAAATAAAAGTGTGGTATGTATTGACAAGGTGTGAGAAAGTGAGGCCTACTTAGAAGGTATAAGAAGCTTAAATGCATTTCGTTTTCTTTAAACAATTTGTAAGCCTTGGCAACCCAAAGAGCTGTTAGGTGCCAACTGACATTTCCATCGAAAAGTTGGACAATTTTAACATAATCATTTAAATGCAATAGAAATTTACTTGGGAATAAGAAGAAAATGTATGTAGAGCATTGCCATACAAAAGTGAGTCCGACAAGGCGCTTATTCGCCTTGCATGACAAAATGTGAATGTGTTCTTTGCAGAGCCCTGATGTATAGCCATTTTAGGGACATATCATTAGCAGATCATTGCGGGTTTAAAAAGGTTTACGGAAGTTACCGACTTTCGCATTAAGTTGGAGGATCCCTTTTCTTTTTTTTTTACTTCTTTTTTCCCCGCGCGCTGATAGCCACCTTTTGTGCGAAAATTACAACCTTTACAGAACAAATCGATGGATCTAGTTCGATTGTTGTTGTAAACGAATGTGATGTGCAATTTTTGTGATTGTTGATTGAGAGAAAATTTTAGGCTGTCATTGAAAATTAATCACAATAAACATCTGATGCCAATACTATTTAAATTTGAGTGCATATTCAGATATTGCAGGAGCCAATTTAAGTGGAATATCTAAGACAGACTTAGAAGCTTGTCAAGAGGACACCTTAAATTTTTTTTATTCGGACGTCTCTCTGAGTCAACATTGGAAAGGTGCTCTGCTCCGATGCCAAATTTTCAAATTAAATTGTGAGTGCGAATGATTGCTGGACAGATATTGTCGAAGAGTTTGAAGGCAAGTTTGAGGTAGCGGCTAGAGCAAAGGGAAAATCTGAACAAGAATTTGAGAAGACGCCGTCATGGCGTTTTTTTTTGTGTTTGCCGATGAGTTTTGTTGGCGTCGCAGCAAGGTCTCAATGCTTAGGACACAATTTCGATTTCAAATCTTGAAGAGATATCTGAAACTGAACCTGATGGGCAAAAGGCAAGTGGACACAGAAAAATAGGACTTGCCCACAGCTGGTACCATATTGGACACCAAGAAAGGGGTAGTTAAGCCATTAAGCGGATGGACGATGACGATGTAAACACATAATTTTAGAACTATATAGAGAAAGGAACTCAAGCAGATGACAAAGAACATGAGCTTTTCTTTTTGCGCCTCTTACTTTACGAATTTATGGTAGTCAAACATCAAACTTTGATTTTAGCAAAGTTAATACGGTGACGGACGATATGATGACATTTACTTCACACACTTTATGGCATCTTTGACAACGTGAATCAAGTATATCCTCTGCACTAAATTATCTAACTATACAATTTTTCTGACAGCATCGGTTAAGCTTCTGTCCTCGTACTTAGTAATTAATCATCGTCAAGCTGTTACGTCATCTGATTTTTCATGTTTTCTTCCGACCGGGCGCGAGTTGTCCCGTAAAGGTTCTGTCCTTGGCCCATTGTTATTTACTGGGTTTAGAATGATCTTCTGTGTATTGTCAAAAAGAAGTCCACATGTATGCAGACGATGTCCAAATGTATGTTAGTAGTCCGTTAAACCAAATTAGTTAGTGTACAAATGTGTGCATAACGAGCTTAAATGGCTAAACAAATGGGCGAAAAAGAAAATGGACTTCAGCGCAACCCTTCGAAATCCAAATGTTTAATAATATACAAGAAGAATTAAAGCCCAGAACATTTTTCGATTCTAAACACTGATTACGGTTCCATCGAGTATGTTGACCAAGCTGTCAATCTTGGTTTCATGTTCAAGCTTTCACGACAGTTTAACTTGACAAGGACGTATCACCTCAAAAAATCCGACTCTAATTGCCAAAGCCTACTTAAGTCTTCAGTATTCTTGGGGTAAAGTATTTGAAAATGCGATGCTTTTTAGCCTTAATAAAATGAATGTCCTTTTAATAATATTCGAGATATGTTTTCAACACTAGACCGAGGGAACCCATTACCGACTTTGCAAACCAATTATTTAATTTTAGTTTTGTTTTTTTTCATATTAATTTTAGGCCGATATGAAAAAATATCAAATCGATATTTTTTAACATTATGGTAATAGGGCATTTTTTAAAATCATTCTGAAACTATTTAATATCAATTTATGTGAGGGATATTATTTTGATCTGAATGGTATTATTTTTGTCAAAATGAAATGAAAATAATGATATTTTTTAGAAAGTTCATTTTAATCAGGTGAATATCAGCAGGAATTTAATTTTTTTCTCTGTGTAAAAATATACAAATTTTGGGAGGTACAAAAGATATAACAGTTTATTTAACCGGTATTTTTTACTACTATTTATATCTGTACCAATTGAAAATGGGTAAAAGGGGACTTGACTGAATTGGTTAACAAGATGGATCTTACTAAGTGAATTTCATAGATGATTTCTAAAGCAGTCTTCAATCTTTCAGTCCAAGAAAAAGTTAATTATAAAATGCCGGTCGCTTGCGCTTTGTCCGTCCGTCTGTCTGTCCGTCTGTCTGTCCGTCTGTCTGTCTGTTTCTACGCAAACTAGTCTCCTCAGTTTTAAAGCTATCGGCTGGGAAGTTCTCAGTCAGAGCCTTTTCACTCACACCGCTAATATGTCGGAACCGCCCTATCGATGACATATCTTATAGCTGCCATAGGAACTGGTTTGAAAATGGGTCCCCCCCCAGATAAATTTGTTATTGATGTTATGTCTCACTTAGCGATTATTAATATTCTACGCTACAACATAGATTTAGAAGTTTTTGCTACGAACGATGACTACATCTTATAGCGCCTTATTGGTTTTTATTTTTTTTTTTTTTTTTCTTCTTATTAATTCTAAGGCAATAATATTTCAGCTGTATGACAATAACACAGCATCGGTTTGGGACGGTTCTAGACTATCTGATTGGTTTAACACTAACTGTGGAGTCAAGTAGGGCTGTTAAGTCCACTTTATTTCCTTTATGTTGACGATATGATACATGCCCTACCAAAGAAGTTACCTTTCTTTGACAAATGCTCAAAGTGGGTGATGTATGCCGACGATATGTGTCTTTTTGCCGATTCTCCGCAAATGCTTCAAGAAGTGATTGATAAGCTACGAATAATGTAGAGAATGGTGGAGAAATAAAAATCATGATAATTAGACAGGGTAGCGGGCGTTACTCTCGAATAGAAGATGGACGGTAGACGGTGTTACCTTGAAAAGGTAAAGAACTTCAAACATCTTAGAGTACTAGTGACACACAATATGTCATTTAAGGCTCACCTCCGCGAGAAGCTGAAAGATGCAAAAGTGGCCATAAACGCGTCATGGAAAACACTGCTTAGAAGGAAAAACGTCAAACCAACCCCAAAATACGCGGTCTTCCAAGCGGCAGTTCGCTAATCCTATCGCTCATACATCTTTATGAACATGTCGAGCGTCTCCTAACATTCTTCGAAAAAAAGTATTTAGGGCTCCCTTAACTTCTCCAAATTATGCACATTAATTGAGACAGGTTTTCCCTCTTCTCCTCTAAACGTACACACTGCATACCCACTTTAACTACTTAACAAAATAATGAATATGGAGATGAACGCCAGACAGCTTCACTATAAAAGGCGTCCCAGCTTCTTCGTGCAATAGTCAATATCCCAAACGAGTGCTGCGTCAGTATTGACTTGACTAAACCATCTACTGTGGCAGCAATCCCACGCACAAATCATTGCCAAAATCTGTGAAGTAGAAAGGGACGGGTTTATTGCGCAAGCAAAAGACACACTGTATAAATCATTGGACCTCAACCTAAGATCAAAAAATTACTTCGATGACAGTCTAGTGTGGAGAGAATAGTCGCTATCTCCTCAGGACGAGATGTGAAACTCTTAGCCTTAATTTTTAACCTCACAAGAGTAACACTCAGCAGGATTTTGTACCCCTGTAAATATGCGTGCCAAGGAAGATGTGGCTCACTTTGTTGGAGTCTGCCCCCTCTTAAAGGAGTTACGTTGAGTGTTGCACTTTCAGCTTTAATTTAAGTGGAAAACCCTATCAAAAAATTAATTTAAAAAGGAAATGTTAGCCTCCAGCAGTCATCAAAAACACTTTTAATAATATACACATATATTTAAATGTTTTTTTTTTGATCCCCCCTAAAAATAAATAATTAATTACCACTAAATTATATTTAATTTAACGGTTTGTATATATAAATTTGTTAAAAATAAATTAAAAAATTTTTTATATAAAAAATTTTTTAAAAATTAATATTAATTTTATATATTATATTAAAAAATATACTATCAACAGCCGAGTCGATTTAGCCATGTCCGTCCGATTTAGCCGCTAAAGCGTATGAGTCAGTGTGCGCGTGCGTGTGTGTGTGTGTCTCAACTGTACAGGGTATTTCTGAGTCGTAAAAAAATCCCCCTTTATTAAAGTTCCAAATTCGTTTCCATCTTATGGTGTATTGTCTTCTTTTCAGATTTAACCCACTTTTAAACAAATATTCATAAATAATAGCTGTAATTCAATTTGTTATACACCAAAGAGGTGTGTTTAACATTCATTTCTTGCCGATTCCCCCCGCTATTACAAAAGGTGTCAGCAGCGGCAACGCTTACTTATGGTGAAGCGAATGAAGAAAAAAAATTATATAGGTAAAACTAAAGTACTAAAAATGTATGTAAGAGACCTACTTGTGTACGTACATTCAAAATGCTCTGCAGCGAAAACTTTCTAAAAATGTTAAGAAAATAGAATTATGTGCAGTTGCGGCGCTTCCTGCTTCTGGCTTTTGCTTGCACCCAACCCAAAAAGCACCTCAGCTTAAAAGTGCATCCCCATTGCGTGGCGGAAGCATTGTGGCGGCCTGTAGCTCTGTGCTCCTAATTAATTATACAGCATTTTTTTGTTTGTCAAAAAGAAAACGTATATTGAGGTGTGTGTGTTTGTGTGTGTGTGACACAAAGCGCGCCGCCTCGCTGCTGACACGGCAAGTGTGTGAACTTTACTGCCAGCCCTCCTCTTCCTTCTGGGTCTGGTAGGGGGGAAATCATAACTGTCACAGCAGCAGCATACGCTGCTCGCAAAGTAAGTATTCTTATTAAAATGTCTCTTCAAAGCAAAAAGTCGCGCGTCTCTTCCATTTTGTTGGTGGCAGAAGAAGACGACGACGAAGACGACGCTATTAGGACTGGCAGCCAAGCGTAAAACGTTTTTGGACTAAAACGACTTTGACTTTTAGCATAAAGAAAAACTAACGGTGAATGGGCAATTTTGCGCAAGTGACTAACAAGTAATAATTATTTAAACAGTTACACTAGCTCCTCCGATATGTCCACATATAGTAAGTGTATGTGCGTTTGTGTCAGCTACAAAGCTCAATTTGAAAGCGAAAGTTGTGTCAGGCCACAGATGATGCTCTATTGGCATGTGGAAAATGCTTTGACCATCTCAAAACTAAAGATTAATTACAATTTACTGCATTGTCGTCCAGTCGTACTTAGTGACATTATATTTTGGTCGAATAATTTGAGAGTTTATCCCGCCCATTAAAAGAAAGTGTGGCACTAAAAAATAAATGTTGTGAAATGACTTCCGTTGTAAGTAAATTGTCTTGAAAGTGGTTCATTTACTTTCAAACACATTTAACATTTCCCTAGGTGTTAATCGATCAAATCAAGTTTATTATGAATATATCGGAAAGTTGAGTTATTGCAGGGATGAATAAAACATACGCTGCGCAGCTGAATGGAATGAATTTTAAGAAGTTCCTAGTTTAGCGAAATTTTTAATTTACGTCGTTGGTTTGCATCATGTGTTTGGTTCTATCAGCACTTTTGTTTCCAAGTGATAGCGGAAAAACGAATTGAGAATCATAAAGACTGGCACGGATTAGAGGCTGCAAAAAAAAATAGAACAACATTCTGTGGAGTGATAAAACTTCAAATAATTCCATTGTTTCCATTGTTAAAAAAACGATTTTGTACCGGCCCCCACCCTCCCTTAATGCGCCGTCTGCAGTTTTCCCCGCCGAGTCGCTGATAAGGGACTTTTTTTTTTTTTGGGGTTTCCTAAATTAAATTTCGAGCCCACCGCTCCATTGAACAATGCATTTCTTCTGAGTCCATCGGCCATGGTTTGCTCAGACAGCAATGCTTCCATGTAATCTTTCCAGAGGTCAATGATAATCGCTCCTTCGTATTGTATTTGTATTTTATTGTATTTTTATACCAGCACTACAAGTACAAATAAGACTTATTTTGATTGTGCTATTCACTCTAGTATAACAAAAATTTCCACAATTTAAATTTGGATGAATAATTGCTAACTTAACCTAATACACAGAATACATAGAAAATAAAAATACATATTGAGTATAAATAGAAATAATTTAATTAAATTTGTTGATAAATTTAAATGTCGATTTGTAAATGTTTTTTAAGTTTTACATTAAACTGAGGGGTGCTTCAATAGTCTTGAGGTTGTGAGGTAAATCGTTCCAACAGACGAAAAAGTATTTACAAAAAACTGTCATTTTAGTTCTGGGACAAATTAAATTTTTGGTTCTTTGTGAGAGAGCAGGTCTTAGTTTTTGAAATAAATAGGAAGGTTCCTGAGAATTTATAATTTTATGGAGGAATGTTAGAGTACTGAGAGCAATCCACTTTGTAAGGCTGAGGTCAAATATCTTGTATGACAGATGAGATATTCGTTCCATACGCCCAACATTAAACACATATCCAGCAATGGAATTGAATGCCACCATTAATTTACGCATGTCTCTCGTGTCGCAGAGTCCAAAAATTAACACACCAAAAACATTTTTGCAATAAGCAACTTGATGTTAGATAGGCAGGAACAACTGTGACACTGAGAGCTACCGTAGTAGCCCATAAGTCCGACCAGTTGCTGTTTAAATATGCTTGATCCACGACAAAGTGTTATTAACTTTATTCCTAGATTTACTGCCTTTTCCACATATTGAATGGGGAGTGTTATTTAGATGCAATTTGGGCAACAGACCTGTATCAACAGGTTAACTGTGACCACGAAACAGTTTTTTTCTTTATACATATTTTTAATTCATTTTTCACAAATGTGAAATATTACAGTAACTGATAGTGGTGGAATCATCGACAAATTGATAGAAAATTGAGTACTTTATGGAAACATTGAGTAGATTATGTAAAATTTCTCAGAAGTACTCAGTTTGTTCGGGCTTAATGCTAACATCATGAACTGATGTATATCCATTTAAAATTTATTTTGTATGGGAGAATTCTACGACATCACATCACATCCATATTGATGAACAATGTGGCAGTGGAACTATGGGCTATAACTCATAAACTTAGAAATAACTGAGTAAACTAAAACTATCTGGAAGAATCTAAATCGGCTCTAATTCTGAATATGAACTGTAAAGATGATACTTGATTTAGTATAAATTATTTTATGGTTTTTTTTAGTTATTGTTATAACTGTATAAAATATTAGTATTTACAGTTATAACTAACTGTGATTAATGGTACAATGGTACAATAACAGGTTTACGTTTAAACTTCAAGGCATGTATAAAGAATTACTATTTATAAATAATAGCATTGGTACTTTTTCAGGTTTTGCATGTTTTCTGATAAAATTAATCTTCTAAATAGCGCCCTCCACTTCAATTAATGCTTGTGATAATGATGAGCGATGGGCGAAATCATTTCGGCGTTTTGCTTAAATGATTCGGAGTTTTTGGGGGAGTTTGTTTCATAATTTTCTTTTGTTGTAATACTTGTTGCCACCCTACCATTAATTTTATTCTTAATTTGAAACAAATTATCGTTTTCCGCGAAAGGTATGGGTTTAATTCTCAGGTCGCAAAACGTACTGGCCTCAAGGGTCCAGTTATTTCCCATATTGCCAAGGCGGTGATTTAAATTTGATGTCGTTAGACATCCTTTAATTAAGTCTGCTAAGGAGTATACTTACCTAACAAGGTAGCTTACCGCCTCTCCTCACAACTCCTGTATATTTGTGTCAAAGAGCGAGAGCAAGAGAGTAATATATTTCAATACAAAGCCTACTAAGATACTAAGTAAAACACAAAAAATTCGTCTGCGGAGATGCTTCGCTTGCAACAATTTGTCCAGAGAGCGAGAGAGTGAGTAGGCCTACCTTGTTTAGTATACCTTGGTCTGGCCCCACATATCCTGCACTTGGCAAGTCCGACATTCCACATTGCACTCTTGTTTCGTGGTTATCCAGCCATTTTTTATAACTATTTTGTTATTACTTTTTTGTTATTTTTAAATTATAATATAACTGGGCGTTCAAGGATTCTAAATTTGTTATAAAAACATAGTTACTCACTCACAAACTCACCGAAACGACTACTACCATCCCTAGTTTTCCTGAAGACCATAAATTCTATGTTGAATCAAGTAGCCCTTTCACAGTTCTCATACTAAATTTTTAGTGGGAATCTAGTTTTCCTCCCAAAAAGTGGAATATGTATTTTCGGCTTAAACAGGCTGTAACTTTGCCAAACAAACTGATTGAAATGCCATAAAAATCACATAGTTAGATCTTACGTTTGCTCAAATAGCATAAATATGTATTAATCCAATAACCGCGCTGTCTTAAAGGGCATGATTTAATTTGTCCAACTTTAGAAGCCAGTTAGGACACTTTATATAACGCTTTGGATATTTTAAAGACGTCGAAAATAGCTCATATATCCAGATATTTATGCCTAGTGGGGCCTCCATAAGTCCTACAGTGCCAAAAATTCAAAATTATTGGAAGTTTTGGAATCAGTAAACATAAGTTTATCATAATTTCAAACCAACAGGGCTGCACCTCACAATGGTAATTGTGTTGGCCTGTGTAATCAGTGTAAGGAACTTAAAGCTTTACACTAAAAATCTTTTTTTTATTTTTCGACGGTGATCTTAGTTATATTGTCTGGTCAAAAGTGTAGAAATTACACATTATTTTGAATATTAAGCACATAAATTGCATTTCTATTAAATTTGGGTAAATAGCCGAAAAAGCAGGGCCGGGTTGAACCCGTGAATTGGAGCTTCGAAAAAATTTATTGTTGCCCTGAAACAAACAATTAACAGAATTAGTGTCTCAATTACAAAATGCCATAAACCTCTCTTTTTGATAAGTGTTTACATTTATACAACATTGTTTCGGTGTTTTTTGTCGGATCTTATAGTGCATTTCAGAATAGATCTGAAGATGTTAGGGCTAAGAGAACATATTTATTTTACTTTGCATGTATCCAGTCGAGTATCCCTATATTGTGTTAAGAATGTTCTGTTAAGTTGTCCTAGACCTGTACCTCATTTTCACTGCTTTACAAAAACAATTGGGCTGCTAGGGCATGAGCTATGGGCTACTGTATTGTTTAGCACTTAAGACAGGACACGAAAAAGCAGTTCAGTCTATAAGGAACTCTAAAATGTTGAGCATAGTAAGTAATTATACAGGTCATATGATTACTGTAATTTTCACATTAATCTTAGGGATTTAGTTTGATTTATATTTTGATGCTAGTGGAAAAACAGTTGTTGGTATTTGCAATGCAACCAATCTTATCAATCTCCCACCACGAAAACTTCGTGAGGCAAATTGCCAAGACAAATACAGTCATTGGGAAGTTAATTTGCCTGCCAGCTCGGCTCAGTTGAGCTCAGTGCAGGGAGCATAAGGCAGCCGGCAGTTTGGCAGGCAGTCAGACAGGGGCACAAGGCGTTGTCATGTAGTTTTATAATGAAGTTGCGGTTTGCAGACAGAAACATGCAACTTGATTAATTGCAATTGATTTTTATGACTTTGTTTATGGAGAAAATCCGGGCTCATTAAGGGTCAAAGAAATTTGCTCTCGGTCTAGCTTGGGCAATCATGTAATAAAGCATCAGGCTGTTGTTGTTGTTGTGCTGCACCACTGCACCTGTACTGTTCCAGTTCATTCGACTTTACTAGCCAGCCCATCCGAATGTCCGGGGTAATTGTTGATCGGACGAATTCACTTGCTTTTAGTTTGTTTTTATTTTTTGGGTTGGTCGAGCGCATCGCAGCAAAGTCATCCACATTCATGTACCGTTTCCTTTTGTTTCATTATAAAAACGTGTCCAGCAGCGCATCGTGCCACCACAAAACAAATAAAAAAAGATACAAACTTAATGAAAATTCAACTGAAGCACGAAAATTGTATGCGGTTTTCAGTTATTGTTGCCTTTTGTTTGATTTTCCTACAAAACGTTGATTAGTTGAATCCATTATAATTGCTGCGCATGTAAAAGACCAAAGCTGATCAAGCTGCGTTAGATACTTTCCCTGCGAGCCACGGGCACAGAGACGGATCACTCAAGCGTAATTGACTGATGTTGTGTTATTACGGCTCTCCGTTTGATTTTCCTTTATTTATTTTTGTTTTTTTTTTTTTGGAACATAATCAGGTGTGGCATCATATTTGGTTGGTTTTGTTCAAGAAAATGCCATCAGGACTTATAGAAAGTGTGTTTGTATGTTTTTGAATTGTTCGTTAACCCCGCCGCCGCAGCGGGTGAGATGATTAATGAATTTTGCATTTTGTGGGGACCAACTGGTTTGGGGAGGAGGGATTAAATAACAGCAGTTAGCAGCTGCTATGCAGATTATATGGTTAGAGCACATCAAAAACCCAATTCCCGGCATGAATGCGAAAATTTATAATTGGCGAGCGAGCGAGCGAGCGTACGCCGCCATCATATGAGTTACTTGGCTAGTTAGATTGTCAATTATCGATAGTGTTTGGCTGCGCTTGATGAATAATTATCGATTAGCTGGCAAAGAAAGTGCACAACGATGGGACCATTGAGAGGAAAAGTTGCTGCTGCTGCTGCTGCTGTTGGGTATTTATTTCATTATTATGTATGCGTAAAGCTGGGATTGGCTTTGGCTGAATTGTACATTTCTGTGCCCAGAATTGCTGACACACAAGAGCGAAAGTTGGCAGGCGGACCCCAGTTAAAGAGTTTTTCCAAATTAAAAGAGGTAAAGAAAATAAATCAATTTGGTTATTAATAACATTGACTTGTATGTAGATAAGCGAAAGGACTTTCTAAATATGGCCTCAACTACACCAAAGACCGTGCCTGTGAAATGGTTTGTTTCACCAAACTGGGCTAAATCGTTCTGACTATATTTCTTAGCATCCACGAAACCCCTTTGGTGCAAGCAATGCAACCATGCGTAGAAGCGGCGTTCCGTCATGGAACTACATCCTACACCAAACTGGAGCACAAAACCAAACTCATTAGGCTTAGCCACCCAAACAGAGCAGTGAGTAAATTAGCATATAATTTTTGCCAGGGGGGAGAAACCAAAAGGAATCAATGACCTCAATGGGGGCATAAAGCATTGAAACATACAGAAATAGCTTGCTGAGTAGACAAATTTTCACTCAGGTATTAGTCAGCTATATGCTGCCATTTTCGATCTCTGAGTTCTTTTTTGACCATGTCGGACTTCCTAAAGCAGATAGCAAATTCACTCCGAATGCTTGCCGAAGTCATGCTTCACAGCTGTGTGTTAGAAAGAGAAACAGTCAAATTTTTGGGCTCTCTTTTTGGGTAAAACTGCCCTAAAGCAGAAGCCGACAAAACACACGTGATCATTTTGGCATTGCGTGCTAGCTCCGCGAGAGAACACTTCTTTAGCACTTCTTCGTTGTTGCAAAAATAGCAGTGTAAGCTCCTGAAAATGTTTCATAAAATGTCACTGTCTCTCTCTACAGTGAAGCATGACTTCGGCAAGCATTCGGTGTGAATTGGCGAGTATGTTCGTGCCCCAGGCGCTATGGAAGCATACTGTTGGTGTGTCGACGTCGCTGCCAACACATTGACTCCGTTCCAAAATCAGAGTAGATTTGCGTGCTTATTATGCAAAAAGAAAAAAGCAAACCTGAAATCTGAAAAATAAAAATAAAAACAAAAAGTTTTTAAAGAACGTCTATAATACTAGAGAAGAGCTGCATTTGTACGTTCGTTGTAACACGAAAAATCACGATGTGATTGTGAGCAAGCACAGAGTTTCGTGAGTGAATTAAAGTCACACATCGTGAATATAAGGTATGGTATTCACGAAATTCGAAACAATAAGTTTCTTGATATTTAGATATTTGAGAAAAATATTCCGTGCTTTACATATTAAAGAAGGCTTTTTGCATAAAGCTTTCCAGTATTAGATGATGTCTGAGTTTGCTAAAAGCTATTTTTTAAATAATAATTGTAGTATTAAATCATTTATATGAAAAGGGAGATTACCCGGGGCAAGCAGCAGATTGCAGATTGAATTTCATAAAATAAACTTAATTAAAAATTTGTCAACTAAAATTTATTGCCACTTCGATTGGTCTAATATTGTAGAGCTTATTTTGTTACATTACTGCGTAGTGCAACAACAACTTCATATGCGTTCTCTATACTATTTCTTCGAGCTAAGGTTTTGTTGTTGGCTGCTAATAATTTAATTTCCGTTCCCTGCAACAACAACTTCTTATGTGTTCTCTCTACTCTTTTTCTCGTAGCGAAGATTTTGTTCTTTTTCTTGTTTTTCTAGAAATTTTACAAATATTTTCTTTGTTTGCATTGAATTCTACGCGGCCGTAAGCTTGTTCTACGCCCTTCAGCTTAATACAGTAATTTTAGTGGCTGTATTTTGTATTAGGAAGTAATTGGGTTTGTAAAAACAATAAAAAGAACAGGTTGTCTATACAGCTTGCTATACAGTTGATTAAGTAGGTTTAACTGGTCCAATTAACCGACTTTTATAATATTTGTTTTATTTTAAAAAATTACAGAAATCAGTCCCTTAATAATTGACATCTGGCTAATGATTGTATGTTTTTATATAAATTTAAAGTAACAAGAATCCATTTTTAGCGAATTCAATACAGTCCAAGAAGAATTTCAAGAGATTTCATTTTCTTATTTAAAAATCCAGTTAGAATACAAATGGTTCTAACTAAATTTTTGAAAGTAAATTTAATATTATTATTATTTAGATAATATATTATTTTGAAAGTATAGGCAATGGTTAAGCATTGTTCCTTGAAATACGTTTTATCTCCTAGCTCATAGTCGAGAATCTTCGTGGTCGAGTTTCCGTTCCGAACGTTGAACGAACGCCTTACGATTTTTGCGAAAAAACCGCCAGCAGTTTGGCGTGACATCCTTCCAAGTCGAGGGATTGAAAACGGCCAGGTGCACTCTGTGTTCCACAGCAAGTTCCTCCCATTTTGGAAAAATTGCGAAGTCGACTCTTTAGTGCAGTTGCTACTATTTTTGGGCTCTGATCTGTTAGCATCATTATTTTATTAACATAGTTAAAGTGGGTCTGCATCGTGTATTCAAACAGTTCCGGTAGTCCTGTCTCCAAGTGAATGGCATAGGTTGGCGTATTATTTGCGAGAAAGAATATTTTTTTTTACAAAGAACCTAAGCAGTTTTTCCACATCTTCATGCGCCTCCCATCCCCAAACGTCCGCTGCATATTGTGCTTTGTACTAGCGCTCACACTTTTCTTTCCCATGAGGGCTTTCCACGTGCTATTTAACGCTCTTTTGGACTCTCCAAGTTTCATTTCAATGTGCCTTTTAAAGGACATATTTGGGGTTAATAACACTCCTAAGTACTTGTACATTTTTACCGATTCCAGTTGAATGTTACCGAGTGTCCAGCTTTCATTTCTTGCCATCCTTCCTCTTCCATTCCGGACTACCATCACTTTGGATTTTTCCGTGTTAATCACTAGTCCCCATTTTTGGCAGTAATCTTGTACTTCGTCTATCATCTCCTGGAGCGTCGATGGTGATTCAGCAAGCAGAACCATGTCATCCGCATACATCAGTATTTTGAAGACAGTATTTCCGAAACGTGCGCCACCATTAAGTTGGTCTCCGATATCATTTATGAACAAAGAAAAAAACCTTGCTTGACTCCACGATTTGTCTCAAACCACTCCGAAAGGTTATTTCCATCCCATACGGCAGTCTTATTTTCCTCGTACAGACTCTTCAATACATTGATAGTTTTTGAACGATATGCCCATAGCCGAAAGTTTGTAAAACAATAAATTTCTGTCTATTGTATCGAAGGCTGCCTTGAAGTCAAAAAAAAAAGAGGTATAGTTTTTTATTTGCCCTCAGGAACTCCCTGGAAATCGACGTTAGCACGAATATGCTGTCTATTGTGGAGTATCCTTTTCGGAACCCACTCTGGTTTTCAGGCCTATATAGAGGCAACAAAAGCAAGCTAAAAATTTGCAGTTAATCGAGATTGCATTGTACTATTTGCATTCTTTTAGAGTGTTTGTTGTCTGAGGACACTTTGTGGAACACTCTTTATCATTTATATTGCATTTTACTGAAGATAATATTAAAAAGTGCAACCAAAAATGACACAGATAAGAAAAAAAGCACTTGTGAAACTTTGCAGTGGATATGCTCATCATGGGAAAATAATATATGTTTAAATTACTTAAATTAGTTGAAGTTTAATTTGAATGTTTCTGAAGATAAAATGCTAAGGTAAAGAACTTTTATTTTGTTGGTCTCGGTGGACCTTTTTTGGAAATGCCCATACAGATTCAAATCATATCCTCAAAAAATAAAATGCGAAATTAAAAAATTATTTCGCGCCACTCATGAAGTATAACTTGTCAGCCCTTAGTCAGCTGGCTGTAGATGGCGACACAATCGGTAACCTGAGGAGCAATCTGAGGTGGTTGTTTTTGACAATATGAAGGACTTTTGTTGTTGTTTAAAACGCAAATTTGAATGTTTAACCTAATAAAATAATTTTTTCAATTGAACCCATCCAGAAAAATAATTGTTCACATTTCCAAAATTAGTTTTGGTAGTCAAAATTGTTTGGGTGATGAATTTGAAGATGAATATCACAAACACTGTTGATGAATTATCCAACTATTTAATTGCTTCAATATTTGACTTTAATCTACATTTAAGTATTAATACAAGAACTTTTTTTGATTACTTTTTTCCAATTTCTCGCAATAACCTAGGCCATTTCAGTTTCCATTTCTTAGCAAACTAGTTAGTCGACCACCCCCTAAAGTGTGTGATTTCTTTGTGACAGGTACTAAAAGGTACAAGGTACTAAAATGCTCGATAAATGCCAAAAAAACAAGAATTGTGTGGTATATTATATATATATACTTATATAGAAAAATCGTTGCTAAGGAACCACGCTTGATATATTTTATGTGGCATTGTATGTGGCTAGTAAGTAGTTTTGTCATGCCAACATGAATTACATTGACGCAGGTACATAAGCATATACAAGGTTTCATTTTCCGTTTTCCTGTCAATGGGTCATGCGTTTTATTTGTTCAATCGGTCCAAGAAAGTTGACATAGTAACGAAGCAGAAAATGGGTTAGCGGCAATAACAACAAGTTGTAAAGGTCCAAAAGAATGCCAGGTACATTGATAATCCGTATATATTAAAGAATTCAAGCGTATAATAATTGTCTTTTAGGAAGACAATCGACAAATAAACAATGCCATAAACAAAATGAATTGTCATGATTTCCGCCGCTTATACAACAACAACAGCGGCAGCAGCAACATTTGATACGGCGGCGCGCAAAAGTCGCACCTTTAAAATGTACACACAATAAGCCGCCGCCGCCTCAGTCGGCACACACACAAATGAAGGAAAAGTATTGTATATTTAATAATTTTTCCGAAACGGGAAAGTAAAAGAAGTTACCCAACCCCCAGCAATTTAAGCCAATGACAGAGAAAACTGTGATTATCACCCAGGTATGAGTACAAGCATTTAAGTATATTTATGATTATATTTTCATACTTTTCAAAATGCGCAAAAAGTTCAATGGACGCGAGCAGTTTGGCTGTTGGTAACTCCGAAAGGCTTAGAAAATGGGTGGCACCACCAGATCTGCCTATAGTATGTAGTAGGTTGGGTCAATGCGAATTGCATGCCAAAGCAAGAAGTGAATAGGTGAGTGTGTGAGTTGTAGGAAAATCAATGAGACATGCGAGGGTCGCTTTATATAAGTTGTGAGGGTAATAAGAGGTTGAAAAAACAATAAGCAATCGCATTTCTAAGCCTAAAACTTAAACCAAGAAACCGAAATCAAAAAATCGGTAAACGGAATGCACCAGATGTCGGCAATGCCAACAGAGAAGTTGCCACTGGCAAAGAAAAGCTTAAAAAGCTTCTCTCTTTTGCTTGAATTTTTATACTCGGGCGCTACAGACACAGAGAGCTTGAAAGCTTCTTGGCGGAGAGTGCTCAAAACATTCTCCATATTTCTCTAATGACTTACAAAATGTTCTCTGCTTTCATTGCCGACCCCTGCATTAAACGTAAGCAGTGAGAACATGGAGATAAATTTAAATAAGATTTGCAATCCGAAAAGCGAACAAAATGATTTGGGTCTGAAGAGGAAGACCAGTATCGTTAAGGACAACCAAGTGGTGGTATATAATTATCGTTGTATATGAGATGCTGCCTAACCACAAAACCAAACTTCTCTTCACTCCACAATTTGAGCGTTTAAACCACATCATTAAACGAAAATAGACAGAGAATCGAGGTCTGGTGTGTCATTCAGATTATCATTGGTTTCAAACGATGGCCAATGAATTGCCTAACCACCACTTCTGTTCATTTGACGAAGTGAATAATTTTGACAATTCTTGGATCGTCTCAATCTAATGTATTTATCACAATAAAACCTCAAACTTCAGAAAATAAAAATACCAGCTGATTTCTCAGAAATGATGTGATGAACATGATGTGGTCTTATTTATTTTTTCCAGAATTACCAGAGGCCATAGGAATTTTAAGAAATTTTTCCCGATAGCACTAATTTAAAATCTGTGTATACTTGTCCAATTCATTTTAGATGCAACAGAAAACATATTCTAGTCATTTTTGAAATTATATGAACCCCATTAATGGTCGTTTAATTTCGATTTTAAAATTTGGTCGGATACAATTATAACCATTTTCTTCGTCGCGGGGTTTTCTTCTGTTTGTTTCTTATTAAACATAAGATTAAAGATCACACGAGTTATTGTCTTTATCATATGAATCTATATTTATAAATGTGTAGGCCCGACTGACTGACTGTCATATTATCAACCCACAGCCAAAACTGATTATCCTAGAGATTTAAGATTTGGCATAGACCTTCGTTTAGTTATGCAGGCGCGCACTAAGAAAGAAAATTTTGAAAATTTAACCGCGAAGTGGGTGAAAACGCCAAAGAAAGGTTTTAATGGGGCAAATAAATGAGCTAATGCGTGAGGGGGGCGGGAAAGAGTGGAGAGCGCAGGAAGAGGAAGGGGAGAGGAATGAGAGACGGAAAGAGTGTATAAATCTGGAAAGGGAGGGGCGACAAAGGGAAAGAGTCGAGAGCGGAGGAAGGGGTGGGGAAAAAGGGGAAAGCCAATTTGAATTGAACTATAATTGAAGAGTGGCTGCCATGAGGTCTATTTGTTTTGATATTTAGTTCATAATTATTGGTTCAACGAAACAGGACTTATGGTCTCTTTAATTTTTGGGCAAAGGTGTTATGTGAAATCCACCAATTTTCAGATATTTACTAGAAATGGGCGCGGGACGGAAATATCGCAAGACCCGAAATTCACTATGTGGTTGTGCAGGAGATGTAATAGTTGCAAAAAATAATAGCACCACTACAACCCATCCTTTGTTCTTGATGTAAAAAATAATGCGATTACTGTTACAGGATTTTTTAAATTTTGATTTTTTTATATTCAGGCCTGTTCCCGTTTTCGATTTCGATCAAATCATGAATCGGAATTGTTAATGTTTTCGATTCCAAAACCGACGGTCCTATTCGACTTTAAACTTCAAAATCCCATTTACCTTCGCTGTTCGATCCTCGGGATGGCAAGAAGAATCGACCGAATTCTCTACCAATTCCGATCAATCGGATTCGGAAACGTGGAACAGGACTGATTGTTTAGTATTCCTAATAGGCAAAAGAATGTTACCGTTTTCAAATTTCGGTCTATATATATTTTGGGGATTTAAGAAAAAAAACACTCTAAAAATTCCGGAAAAACAGCAACATTAGCCTTTTTTTTTAGTGAAAGGAGTTTAGAAGAAGGATTTCATTGTTTATCCTAAAAGTTATTCAGAAGCATTACAATGGGACGTGTGCTCTGAAATGTGGAGAACCGCGATCTTATCAAAAATTGATATTGGGCGGAAAAATTTGCAGATAAGTTGGTCAATTGGTAGGATGCTTTAATAAAATGATTAAATAGCCTTTAACTATAAAGAAAGATCGAAACACGCTGACGAAACGATCTATGACCCTCTTCATGTCAAAACTGATTCGTCAGAGCAAGAAGGATCCCTTCAAACCTGTTGCCCAGCTTAAAAAGGAGCTTAAAAAATTCGATGGACCAAAGAGTCTTTGCAGATATCTTAAGCAACATAACCATAAAGCCTGCAGCCCAAGAAGGGTACCACCTTTAAACGCGACACACTTTTCTAAGCGCAAGAAGTTTGCCAGGGATCATGCAAATTGGACATCCCAACAATGGAGGAATATTCTACGGTCAGTTGAGTCCCACGTGGTTACACAAAAACCATTAAGCATGGAGTATGTTGTGTAATGGTATAGTCTTTGTTTTTCCTACTATGGAAGGTCCAATGCATTGGATAAAACCATCATGATCAGCACTGTACTTGAATACTATGGTACAGTAATGATACATGCAGAATACAAAATGCCGCTCGTATGGGTCTTTCAACAGGAGAATTATCCCAAACACTCCAGCAAAAAAAGCAAAGTAATGGTTCAGGGCAAACTTTGTGAACGTTTTGGAGAGGCCTGTTTAGTCGCCTGACCTGAATCTGTGGTCTGACGTCAAGAAGGCAGTTGCGGCTTCCAAGCCAACCACTATCGAATAACTTTCGAAGAAATTATAGAGTACTGGGTGGTAAATTCCCTAAAACGATGGCAGGACTTAGTTCATATCATGCCAGAAGCTGTTATTGCAATAAAGCGACACTGTACTAAACATTAGAAAATGATAAATATTGATTTAGTATTAATAGTTCAAAATAGTGAAATAAAGAATTCCTTAATTATTGGGCATTTTTAAAAGTGTTGCCATTATTTTTTTCGCCTTGTTTTATCAATTTCAAAGAAAATTCTTTTAAATAACTTAAAAAGTTAAAAAAAGATGGTTTTGTTTTTATTCCAGGTTTGTAAGAGTCTTCCCTCTTTCAAAAATGTGCTCAAAGTTTCCTTAATGTTAAAATGTGAGTTGGGGAACTATTTAAAATTTGCTTGTGGTGGTGGTGCTATTATTTTTTCACAGCTGTATATCAGCATCCACTTGACGCAAGGGATTAATATATATAATCCGGAAGTTTTGAGCTCTTTAATACGGGATGGGAAGAAATATAAAATGTTTACAGGTCACTTCTACTACGAAAAGTTTTGATATATTTTTACCATTGTGAGCTTAAAACTGTCTACAAAATAAAACAACACACTTTCTACAATTTCCTAAAAATCTTGGCAAGCAATCTATATTTTTAAGCTATAACTTTAAATTTTAAGTTTAATTTATTAAATTTCACTTAATTAATATATTTCATTTCCATCTACTTAGCTTATTTTTTTCTAAATTTCGGTCAAATTATGCCGAATCGGCATTGTTAAATGTTCCATTTATCGTCATTCCACCCTCTTGATTGCAAAACGTTTCGTGCCACCCTTTAATCGGTTCCAATTCCGGATTATCTTTCTTTTCATGCTGAGATCTAAAATCTTAAAAAAAACTAAACTAAAAGTGTTTTGTGTTGAACTGGGAAACGCCAACCTCAAGACTTTTAACAACCCTTTCAATAATTGGAAATAAACACTTTTCTTTTGGTATTCTACGCCATTTCTACAAAACATTGTTTGCAACATACGGCTCGAAGGACCCTTTTTAGATTTTGGTAAAGTTTGTACCTCAATGTTACTTTAGCTAGAGCGGTACTTTCTAGTTCTCTCTTTAATGTTTATAGTGAGAAGCGGAAGCTTACTTTGCTTGAAATCTAATTAATACGCCCCGTTTTCGAGGTCCTATGTTATTGGATAAGCATGCAATAAAATAACTAAAATTCTGCAAAAGGTTCAGTACGGGGCTTTGAACCCTTTATGTAGTTGAACCGAACCTTTTTCGCTGACAATAAAAATTCTTGTCGGATATAAGATTTTGCTTTCTTTGGCCATGGAACAATTGAACCTCATCTTTCGGTGAATATATATGAATTGGTAAAAATTCTCTACCTTAATTTAGTTAAAGTAGAATGGAACATATTCATTATGGTTATCCTTTATACCGATCTCTTCTACTGTTTTCCATTAGTCTTTGGGTCCAGGGTCTTTTGACTTTAATATCCTTACTTGAGCTCGCATAATATATACCGGTAACCTACATTTTTGAATGATTGGAATATGATAGTGGTCCTGGGTTCGATCCCATCTCGGAACATCTAACAAAAAAGTTTTTTCTTTCTTTAGTTTTCTAAAAAAGCTTTGACCTTTTGTATTTTATAATCTTTAACAGCTATTGGCGCCAGTTGTGAAGTAACTAGTCATGCTATTCGGAAACTTTGCCGTTCGGATTCGCCTTTAAACCTGACTTACCCCCCAAACACTAGAGAAAGAAGCTTTGCTTGGCGCTGAGGCTATAATTTTGCGTTACACATTTGAATTAATAGACACATCTTCTTCTTATAAGTTCTTATAAATGTGACGAAAGTAATTTTTGGAAGCGAACCCATTTCCAAACTATTTAGGTCCGGTTTGGGAGATCTTCGGTTCATGGTTCGGTTCGAAGCAATCTAAAAAGCGAACCAGTTCTATACTTGTTTACAGGCTTGTTTAAAGTTGCTGTAAACCGTTGAACCGTTCAGCTGTTTTTCCCCTAAAAAATAATTTATCTATTTTTTTAAATATTTCTGTATTTAAGAAATTTTTTTAAAAAATGAATTTTTTAGAAAATATTTTTTCCAAAATTTAGGGACGGATTTTATACAATAATTTTTCATTTTCAAGGCGAAATTTGAAGCATTTTGGGTTGAGTTGTTTTTGGCACCCAACAACAAACACCCACTGGGTGGTGATTCCCAATATTCAAATGTTAACCCTCGTACAAATTGTCTTGACTGGCCAAATGGGTGGCTTGCAAAAATTGGGTTCTATACACAGATTACACATACGCCAAGTGTGACCGGGCCCTGGGTGTTTGCCATAACAATGGAGGTAGTAGGCACGAAGGGACGGATCGGGGGGACGCATGACAGAGAGCCGAAAGGTGAATGCACGCTAAATTAATCTTATGAGTGTGCGGCAAGAGGCATTTACTTGTACTATGTAGAGTTATATACGGATTTGGCTTGACACTAAAAACAATGGAGGGAATTCCTCCAATTTCAGAAGATGTTGTTGCAAATCAAAACTTACCTCTTCTTGGCTTTGCCCACATTGTAAAGTTCAACATGTTTGAATGCAGCATAAGCAGCCATATTTATTTGTGATTTATTTAATTTACTTTATGAATATTTTCCAGCGAAAATATCTACAGAGAAGAGTTGAGAATTTGGTTAAACAAAAATATAGAAATAAAAAATGTTGCAAGATGATGAGTCACAGCAGCGGATGCTGCGTAAAATCAATAAGCATGGGATGCTGCAACAACTTTACGTAGTAAGAGTTGGGTAAGGTTTTTTTGCTTAGTTTTCTTGCACTCACAAAGTAAGCGAACAGAAAAGGTAGACAAACAATTTAGACACTTTGCACTTCCAAAAAGGATTTCAAATTTGGAATTTTTCTTATGCACTGCGGGAGTATTTTTTTGTGTGTTTTTTTTTTTGTTGTTTGTTCGTTTCGTGCTGATGATGAGGACGACGATGTGTACGTTTCGATATAAAGCTTGCGACTAAAGTGCAATGGGAAAAGTGAAAAGCATTTTATACCACACGGGAGCGAGCGGCGCGCCGAGAAGTTTTATCGATTCAAAGCACCAACTCACTAACAAAGAGAGGGAGCGCCACACAAAGAGAGAGAGAGAGGCAGAGCACTTCCATGTGGCGCATCAAAACAAAAACAAACTACAGCTGATTTAAAGTTAGCGCTCTCCCAGGGTTCTGCTCTCTTCTCTTGTTCAACATTGTTGTCAACAGAGTGTGGTAAGTTTTTTGGGCCCGGTTGTGGGTCAGAGCAAAGCTTTAGACCATTTTCGCCAAGATATGCCTCAGCAGTTACTTTGGCAGGTGCCTGCCTGGTTCAGGTCTAGTGCTTTTTGTGTTCCTCAACGACCTACGCCAAAGAAGATGCAACATCAGATTAATGGACATAAATCACTTTCATCATCAACGCCAGGCGCAGCAGCACTTCGATATTTTCAAATGCTAATGGGGCCGTGCAGCGGTAGTTGAAATGCAAAATGTATTTGCATACAAACTTCTTTCTTCTATGGAAAACATTTGGCACAGATTTGTTGTGTAGAGGCACACAGAACAGGAAGCCGCCGTTAGTTATTTTTAGTTGGCCAAGAAGACACACTGCCAAAAGTTGACTGCCCCGAGCGACCTGCTCTTAGTGCAACCTGACACCACCAAGCTGCTTGCAGCAGTCGTCTCCACTCACTCTCCCTCCCTCTCCCTCTCTAGCTGCCTTGCTCTCGACAATGAGTGTCTAAAAGCCTGGGCGTACATGCTGTGGAGGATTGGAGCAAGCAACCCACTCGGTTGAGTTTTAAAAATAGTCAAAGCAGCTGCTACTTAGTCAAGTGTCGCTTGATGGAACACTTGCGTGCGTGCGTGTGTGTGTCTAATCTCTAGGAAATTGTATGCCCTCTTCTTTATGCATCTGATGCCATTAAGCATGCGGTTCGGTTGTCCATCGTTGACTAGAGTAAAAATTGAAGGCTTCAAGTGGGCACACTTTTGCACGTGGGCAAAGGGAAAAAAAAAAAAGGGCAAACGCAATGCAAAATTTGCGGATATCCAAACTCTGCACAATGGCATTCTTTATGGCAATTCGGAAGTCTTTGTGTCATTTTTTGAACAGCGGTTTTACTTCCCATCAAATTAAATATTTTTTATAGGCGAATTTGCTTGATTGCGTTTGTATTACACAATCAAAGACTTGCGGATGGATGGATGGGTTGGTGCATTTTATTTGCATTTGAAGAAATCCAAAAGAGAAAGATGGAGGAAGAGAATAAACGAAGAGTGGCTGTAAAACGGCCACAGACTCCGGGCCTAACAAATTGTGTTAGATTTTAATTAAAGTCCAGCAAAAGAAATAAATCTGAGAAAATTCTCGGGAATATGGTCATTGCGATGGATGAATAATCTCATTTAATCTCTAGCATAAAATCAAACGGACCACTTGTTTTAGAAACCACATTTGGTTTCAAACATTACTTGAGTCACTTTTAAAGATCTCATATAAGTTTTATCATAATTATGTGGTGGAAAAAAATGAAATCGGATTTTGAAACTCATCTTTGAATTCGTAATATTCGGGGGGTGCCACAGAAACCTCTTCCAACCAAATTCCAACCGAATTCCAATTCTAGGTGCCACAGAAATTTCTTTTGGTTGGTTTCAAACCTCTAATGTTTTTGAGGAGATTTTGCAAAGCTCTTTTCTCACTAGCGCCTTTCAGCCAGCGGATTAAGGGATGGAAACTAATACCTCATGTTTGGTGCCAACAAATTTTTAAATTTTACATTATATTGGTGGAGAATGCGACTTAAATTGAATTATTATTTAAAAATGCATCATAAAACATATAACACAATCAAAAAAATTTCAGTTAATCATCAAATTAACTCTTCAACATCCAAAATAAGGGAAATTTTTTGGCGAGAGTTTCAGCCCTGTTTTTAGAGATGGACCATTAATAGGAACATCTGGGGTTCCAACTAGATTTTCTAATTAGAAAATGAAATCTCTAGAAGTTCTGTGGCACCAACAAATTTTTCGAGAGATTTACAAACCAACCATTTGCCAAAATCTCTAGAGATTTGTGTGGCACCCCCAATTATGACCAGGGTTTGAAAAAACTACCAGTTTTGTATTTCATTTGCTTTTCAGTGTGCTGTGCTTTGACAAAATCGTAGTTCACATGAAAAGCAAAAGCAAAAAAATGAAAATTTTTTTTTCGAAAGCAAAGCAATATCATATAAGAAATACTTTCGTAGCTGTGTGCTGCTGAAAGTGTTCAATAACACCAAAGATTCATAGATATTACAGATTAGGATTACAGATTAAAGATGCGTATCTTTAATAAAAAATGTTTTTTCCTGGGAGCTGACATCAGATCCCAATTGTTGCTTCTAGCTTCATTTATGAGGATCGATGTATTGCAATATAGCTCTCCTTTCTTATGGATGAGCGTTGGCTCAGGGGGTAGGCACACTGCCGTTTATTTTTGATTTGTGAGTTCAAACCCCGTTTGAGAATTGCAAGATCTACTTTTTTCATAGCTAAATTTTTTGTAAAATTAAAAATAAAAAACATTTTTTTGTTTGCATTTGTAATTTTTTTGGCCGGCACTGCTGTAAAACCGAGGTGCTCATTCGTCCTTATGGCCAACAACAATATCGCTGGGACACACGAAGTCGGAATGGTCAAATCAGATGTTGCAAAGACGAAGACAATAGATGAAGGCAGAAATGAATTTTAAAGAAAAACTTTCTTTTCAGTCAAATGATAAAAAAAAATCTGGTCTGCTCCTGAATTCGAACACACAGATAAGAGTCTATCCCTTAACGCCATTGAAACCTCCGGTGTTAATCGAAAAAAACGAGAGCGTAAGTTAAAGTCGGCTCTCATCTTTCGTATATACCCTGTTACCTACGAAAAACATGTTTAACAGTGTTCCTGCCTTCCTTAGGGGTGAACATCCGAAAAGTGTGCAACATTTTCTTAACTTGGCTATTTATACCCCCTACGAGTATTTGGTGCTTGAATATAACGTGACGTAAACTCAGGAAATGCTCATATGTAACAGACAGAAGGAAGAATCTGCGATCAATATTTTATATCAGTAAAGTCGATATCGCCAAGTCTGTCTTCCTATACATATTACGTACAGATCTCAGAAATGGTAAGAGCTGCAGGCATCCCATTTTGAATATAGACTTCTTTTACACATTTTTACGACTGATAATTTTTCCATCTTTTGTTTTATTTAATTTGCTATGCTTATTCAACAGCACAGCTACGAAAGTATTTCAAATATGCTATTGCTATGCTTTCGAAATTCTCACAGCAAAGCAATAGCTCAGTCAAGCTAGACTTTAATATACTTTGTACCTGAAGGTATGCTCAGTAGAGTGTTTTTATTATAAAAAAGGGAAATTTTGAGAGGGCGCGCTTTTTTATCATAGATAATAAAAATTTCAAACAAAATCAAGTGAGAAAGTCGATTGTAATATACTCTGCACCAGTCTTATCCAAGAAGTCACGCGGTTATTATGCAATATTTTTTGTTTTTTGTCACAAGCTTGTCTCTAAGTTTCTCTCTCTAGCGTGTTTCAATCTTTTCTTCATATCTTTTCTTTTCCTTAAGGCGTTTTTTTTCATTATATTGGAGCATCCTACCAATTGACCAACTTCCCTGTAATTTTTTCCGTCCAATATAAATTTTTTTGATAAGATCGCGCTTCTCCGCGATCCCATGCTTTACACGACCCATTGTAATGCTTACTAATAACTTTTATGATAGAAACAATGAAATCTTAGTGCTTTCTACAAAGGCAATTCCACGAAATATACGGAATTCACTAAACAAACAAAAAGCTAATGGTGCAATTTTTTTCGGTATTTTTGAGGCTTTTTTTTTGTAAATCCCAAAAAAAATAAAATATAGACAAAAATTTGAAGAACGGTAACACTGTTTTTTTATGAGAAATAAAAAATCGCATTTTTATCAAGAACATAATGTGTTGTAGACTACACCTTGTAGTGGTGCTATTATTTGGCTCTGTGAAATTAGACCGACTGAATTAAGACCGCCGTGCATTATGTATGGCGGTCTAATTTCATTCTGCAAAATGAATTAAGACCGCCATCTCAAAATGAAATAAGACCGCGCGTCCTTATTTCATTTTTTCAAAATGAATTAAGACCGCGATGACAAAATGAAATTAGACCGCGTGCTCTTGTTCTTACACTAAGTATTTGATGAGAGGAATTTTTGTACAGATGTGCAAAAGTACCGTTTTAATAATTTAATTAATGTTAAGTGATAAGCTTTTGAGTATGTCGATCAGTTTAGTGATTTGCATTGTGGATTATTTAATTCAAGAAATTTCAGCGCCGCAGGCGAAAATTTGATACAAAAAAAAAATCGCGTGGTCTAAAATCATTTTGCAGAATGAAATTAGACCGCTGATGGCGGTCTTAATTCACGCGGTCTAATTTCCATCACCCCTATTATTTTTTTTCAAACCATCAATATTAAGCTGGCTCGAGGTCTCGTTATGCTTACACATAACTCCAAAAAGCAGGAACACAACCCACCACAACGGAGGCTAGTTGATTCGTACAGCTGTTTCATTGGTATCTCTACCAAATCATCAGCGATCTTCGCTCATTTGTACTGAAGCCAACGACTACCACTCCATGCATTTTCGCATACAGTTGTATGTGTGGCCACTGACACGAAATTTATTTGGCTCGGCGGCGTTGGTGGCTTAGCAGCGCAGCGAAGAGCTTATACCAGAGACCGGCACGTTCCTATTTAGTGTGTATACAACACCGATCTGCGGCAGCGACGACGCCACACCAACAGTATAACAGCTTATACTGCTCACTTTTGCAACATCAAAGAAGTGCTAAATAAGCGCGCTATCGCATGGCCAAAAACACACACGCAAAGCCAAAATCAGCATGTGTGTTTTGCCGTCCCATGGCTCATACTGTCGGTCTGTTGATTGCGCTGTAGCTTAGCTTTTTTGTATGAACAGTAGATAGTGACGCGCAAACCCCTGGCTTAGTTTAACATATTTGGAATGAATGGGTAAGGGCTAATTCTCCGTCTACCCAACCTACATTTAGTGCGTACAGTCTCACTTCTACTAGCAAGATGCTTATATTTGGAAGATTCAAATTGTAGAGCTTTTACTTTTTTTCTTTTCCTTGCTAATATAACTGTCTGACTGAAAATACTGTTTAAAAAAAAAAAACTATGGACTAACCTTTCTTTCTTGGTTAACCTGTGTGTGAGTGAGTGTGTGTACACATACTCGGTATGTATATTTAGTTTTCTCTCTTGTGCCGGGCCATTGACTGACCAAACTTGGCTTAAAACCAGAGATTAAGTGGAGTAATTAGGAAAACGTGCAAGGCAAAAAAAAAAAGCAGAAAAACAAAGTAAACCATCAAAATGCGACTTGTGGCCTGTTGACCATCCCAAAGGTGAGCGGTCGCTGTGAGCAGCTCTACCAAAATATGAGTCTGTCACAGGTGCAGTTAACAACTTACTTTGGCTTTATGACAGCTTTCCCTCCTTAGTACTGGAAAAAATCTATATAAATTAATCATTTTGTTATTTTCATAATGAAAGGGCCGCCTATATACACACACACACACATGGGTATTATTTAAACATTAGTTTCAGCTTTATGGCCAAAGGGTAAATCAAGAAAATTATCACGGGAAATGCATCAATGGAGCAGATCTTTTAATCAATCTTTTATGTGTTCATTTCTCATTTTTGTTGTGGTATCAAGTAGAACTAATAGGCAAAGTCTCAACGAAACAAAGACTTGGGCAACACTTTCGCTTTTACTTTCATACACACTTACGCGTGTTCCGTAAACACCTCTTAATACTTTTGTAAGCCAAGCATAAAAGCCCAGGCCAGGCCAGGCCTGGCACTGCACCGAGAGAGAGATAGTGGTTAGGGGTATTATCCAAGCTGCCATCCGGGCGATTGCCCTGCATGCGGCTGCTGTCCAAATTGTGTTTTAATGATGGCCAACAACAATAGCCGCAACTTCCTCAAATGCATTAAAACTGACTACGAGTACTACACATGCAACACTTTAGGCACACAACAACAGCTTTTCCATATATTACACACTTACAAGCCGACAAAAGGTGGTGTAAAATTAATGCTTTAATATCTTTTTGACTTTTAACTTCTTTTTACATCTCTAAGGAGAAAAATCTATTGACTGTGTGTGGGGTCTGTTTTTGTTTATTTCCAAATTTGTTTGCCCGGCTGTGCTGTGCTGGGCTGGCTGTCTGTGGGGTGTACACATCATGTATGATCGAGGAAATGTTGCAAAAACTGTTGGCAGTTCGATGATGCAGCTCCCGCTGTGTTTCAACATTAAAATGTCTGGCCACTTGATCAGGGGCAGTGTCCATGCAAAAGTTGAGGCGTCTTTAATGAGTACGAGAAGTCAGACGTCTGTCTAGTCCGTTGGCCCAAGCACTTTGCAATTGCCAGACGCGCCTGTGCGCTTTTATAGTCGAGTGCCTTTTGCCACTCCCATTTAATTATGCATTTGCGCTGCCGCTTCCTTTCTCTATTATTGCCCAGTAAAACTAAAAAAAAAAAAATAACAAAATCAAATTTACTCTCCAAAAACACAAAAAGCTTTAGGATATCCAGGCATAATATTTTATATACCATACACTCGGTGTATATAGTAGGAAAGGAAAATTTTGTTAATTACAATAACCTCATTTCATTCGCTTCCTAATCACAGGAAAAGCAGTTGTGTTTGACCGATTTAACGCGGACTTACAACAATAACCCTAATAATCCGAAGCAAAAACTGGCAGAAAAGCGATTTGTTTCAGTATCTCAACGGGTTTGAGATCATAACAGTCTACTGAGAACTACGTTTAAGGCTTATATCTACATTTTAATTGAATTTATCCGTCTTGATATCTCAATATTTAGCTTAAACATAGATTAAAGGATAGTTAAATGTTAACAATTGTACGTTAATGTTTGTGCTCGATGTAAAAGTAAGTCTTTATAGTAGAGGTGCGCACCGCCTATACGCACTTCATAGGCGCGCGTTTACCTCACGCACAGCACAAAGTAAAGTATATTGTAACAACAACTTCATACGTTTTCTCTCTTCTCTTTCACTCTAACGCAGTCACAAATATGTATTCGTCGTGTTTAGCTTTGAAACGATTTCGTTTGCATCAGACAGCCACGAGCACACACAATAATCGGGTTTCTCTTTTTATTTCTTTGTTTTTGTTGTATCAGAAATATTTTCTTCATTTGGATTGGCTTATTCTGGCTGTGACCACATCTGCTTTATAGCAATTGGGTTCCAATAGCCATTAGTAGACTTTCATGAAGTGAAGCTATAAATTGATGTGGTTTATGTAGTGGGCCAATTTGTGCTAGATTTATTGAGTTCACAAACACCAAAGACAGAATTGAGAAACAGCAACAACAGAACGTAATATATGAAATAAGATGCACTGGAAGAGAGGGAGAGAGCTGCTCTGGTGTATACGTGGGAACGACAAAGAGAGCACTCTCAACGAGAATAACGGAACACAGACGAGACGCGGATAAACAAAAGACCACAACAGCACTAGCACAACACTTAACAGAGACGGGACACACAGCTGATTTTGACAATGTAAACATACTTGACAAAGAGAGAAGAGAGCGAACGCGTATGACGTTAGAAAGCCTAAGAATCCAGCAAAGAGGCACAAACTCACTTAACTTCAAAGAAGACGTGCAGGAAACAAATTTTATTTATGCAGCAATAATTACAAATGACAAGTGGAAAAAACAACAGATGACGAGGAAATGTTTGACAAATTCACAAATAGACGACGGATAACACCAGAAGGATGGAAAGCGGCAATTCTAGGATTAAAATCAGACAAACAAAAAATGTTGACCGAAAATAATTGATGTATGTATGTGTGAAAATATCTGTGTTATTAGGTGAAAGTATATGTAACAATTGTTCTTCTCTTATTTATATGTTTTTTGTGAAAAAATAAAATGCAGACTCCCTGAAGAAGACGTTACAAACGTCGAAACGCGTAGGAGAAAAATGGGAATAAAATAAAATGTTTTTATTTTCATGAACCACAACGGCCATAACAACCCATACAAGGTAACTCTATAAATTGATTTTAATGCCATTTTTGTGTTAAAGAGTGAATTTTTTTACATCTCACGCGTGAAAAGTATCAAGTGGCAACGCCAAAAATGCTCAATAAAGTTTGTCATTTCACCATGAATAGACTAACAAAACCAACAGCTCTGGCAAATCATTGAACTTTATTACAATAATTAACATTCGTGCTCTGAGAGAAATGTGTTTTGTCTTTAGCGACTAAGCCCAATTGTGGCTCAATGGTTACGTCTACAAACAGGATTACCGAATTTTCTGCAGCCAGAGGCAGTTGAAAAGCTATCTATGCATCCTGAAAATAATTTTTGGTGCAGTTTGTAGGCCGTACACCGATGGCCCCTACTTTGGACCGTACTTTCTGAAATAGAAATTAACTCACTGCTTAAATTCGTGCTACTTGCAAAATGGTTTAACGGGGAAGACCCTCCTGGTACCACAATGGGCCTTCATTGGCCTAAGTTAAGAAATGGGAATCTCCCATTTCAACCACTGCAACCTAACCTAACCTGTATTTCACAAGCACTCGCAAGAACACTGCTTGTATATTTGATTACAGATTTTTGTTCAATGTTTTATGCACATTACACTGTTGTTGTGTTAAAAGCTTTAACATAGCCCCACATAAAATATTCTAAAGGCGTTAAATCGGACGATCTAGTAGTCCAATTGACCGGTCCCGAACGTGAAATAAAATGTTCAGTGAACATTGCCTCCTCAAATAAATGCGATTAATATGCGCCGTTTTGATGTGGCAGTTCCCACGGGTGCCACGTTGAAATAAAATGCCCTCTTACCGAAGCTCGCTTCCCTATTGGGCAAAAAACTCTAGTGCCTTTTGTCCTTGTGCTTCCTCGCGCGTCGCTCGTGCGCCATGGCACCGGGTGGTATCCTTGTTGAATCCCACATACGTCATGCAAGCTCATCCGAGCTCTTGTAGCTTTTGGGCATAAAGAAGTCTGGATACCATCTCACGGTAGAGCTCACCATTCACAGTTACGTTACGATTCGCATCATCTTTGAAGAAGTACGGTCCAATGATGCCACCAGCCCATAAACCGCACCAAACTGTGACCTTTTTCTGGATGCATTGGTAGCTCTTGCAATGCTTCTGGCTGATATTCACTCCTAAATCGACAATTCTGCTTATTTACGTATCCATTGAGCCGGAAAAATGAGCTTCGTCGCTGAACAAAATTTATCGGTAAAAAAGTGGATCTTCGGCAATAAAATTCTACGTTGCGGTAGGTCGTTCGGCTTCAATTCTTGGACCAGCTGTACATATTTTGAAGGCTTCACACCTAAATCCTTCCGCAAAATTTTCCACGTTGTTGAGTAACAGAGGCCCAATTGCTGCGAACGGCGACGAATCGATAATTGATGGTCATCATTAACACTGGCCGATATAGCTGCGATATTTTCTTCAGTTCTCACTCTACGTAAGCGTGTTGGTGGTTTAATGTCGAACAATGTAAATTTGGTGCGAAATATAGTCACAAAAGCCCCAATAGCCGCTTCAGTGGGTCGATTAAACTGACCATAAAATGGAAGAAGCGCGCGATGAACTTTCTTAACTAGAGCACGCATTTTGATAATAAAATTCAATAATTTGCAAGCGTTGTTCGTTTGTAAGACGATTCATGGTTAAATTATAGACCAAACTTTAGAAGATGTTTGACAGTGAAACAAAACACGTAAACTTTTTGTAAACATACTGTTGCCAATAAGATAATAGCAAGAACACTGGTTGTATATTTGATTACAGATTTTTGTTCAATGTTTTATGCACATTACACTGTTGTTGAGGTTTGTATGTTTCTTTCTGGGCAGCATACGTTGTATGTGTGTATCGAGAGCAACAGATTTTCGTCGCGAACTATAACTATTTAAATGATTAATTGTTGATTGTTCTTTCAGAAGGGGACCATATGTGGCTATTAAAGCCACGTTAACTATTTATTTTAATACACAGATTAGGTTTTAGTTCGGTTTATTGGAGGCGGCGTGTTGCCAGTAAGAATGAGTGTCACAAATTGGCGGTGTTGGAGATGTGAGATATCAAAAGGCGGGAGTATCGAGCATCGATACTTGTCAGTGATGTGTGAACTAGATAGATGAACTGGATCTGTGATTGGAGCTGGATGAACTGGCACCGACACATTAGTTTAATACGCCCTTGGTCAGCTTTGAAATGGTCACAGAAGGTACGCCATTTATAATTCAGTTCTGAAAATCAAATAGTGGCGCCATCTATTAGTCAAGTTATGACCAAAAGAACAGCTGCGCTGCTATTGCAGATACAGAGTGTATGTATTACCGGATTTCATTCTATTGCTTTGTTACTGCTCGAAAACCATTTCCAAAAATCGATAGAGAGAACAAAGTCTTTTAACCAATCTTACCAAAGTATAAAAGTTTTTCAAAAACATTTCAAATACACTTTTTTTTTGCATTATTCAAACAATTTGCATTCGCGTTTAATTCTAACTATTTACTCTGAAGCCGTGTAAGTTTTCCTCACCTTGACATTTTGCGGCAAACTTCAGCAACCAAGAAACTTTACTAATTTTGCCACAAATTTCTACAATTTTCAAACTGAAACACTTTTACAACAATGACTTACGGTACGTACCGTACGTACATGGGTAGAAGGCGGGGAAACCAAGGCAATGTTTGGGCCTGGGCTGGGCGCTTTTCAATTACATTTAGAGATTAATCAAAAGCAACTTTAAATGGGCATTTTGAGCCATAAATGAAATTAAACAATTGCAGAGCAATAAATGAATTTGCTGTGCATTGAGTGGGTTGAGTTCCCAAGACAAATTCATTAAAAAGCGTATAAACACAATAAGGCTTATTAGAAACCAAATGAGGGAGAGGGCGGCAGATGGATTGTGTATGCTAGTAATTCACATAGTTGGTGGGAAGCCAATGCTCTTAAAACTATTTGTAGCGTTCGTGTTTGCATGTTCGAGAGAAGTCACTAAAGGCTAAGCCATAGTGCTTGGATTATGCCTCTTCTTGAGCCGCGTCTTCTTGATTCGTTAAACTAAATTACAAAACTTTTTTATGATCTCAAGTGAAAAGTGTGCACATAAATTTACTGAGCGCAACGGGGGGGGGGGAGGGAAGGGAGAAATATGTTTATGATTATGATTATTATTTGTTTATTGGACGCGCACAGCACAAAGTGAAAGGCAACTCGAATTGCGCTTGGGTTAGAATTTGTTACACTGTTTGGTTAATTAATACACCAAAAACAGAAACTAAGCATATGAGTGTTGTCAATTCTAAGTAGTTGGAAAAGTCACGAGTTAAAGATCGGAGTTTTTTGTTGTCAGACGTGCAGCTGCTGGCTAAGCTGCTTTTCCAGCTTAGCGTAGAGTCTCAGATAGGAGTGTTAGATAAGCCAGATTGGAATTCTTAGAAATGTCCAAATGTTACACAAACCAATTCCAAGAGCTACTTGGGATTTGCTGGGCTTTTCAGTGAAAGCATTTGTGAATGTTTCATTTTTATTTTTTGTTTCTCATCCTCCCAAACCTCATTAGCGCCATGGATATCTGTCGGCGGCCCAGAATCTTGACTACAAACACCATTAAATGCATTCCTTTCATTATGATTACTATTAAAATAGTAATTCCCGTTTTTCATCATCAACGGCTGCGGCTGCCGCTGCTGCTGCTGCTGCGGCTGCAACCATTTTCGCTTAAGAAAACTCTCAAAGCATCAAACAACAACGGCGGTAATTATTTACGCCGATTTCTGTGTGGAGATAATACCACAGCAGTTGAGCAGGCACGAACTGTGTCTACCAACGGGCTGGCTACACAGAAAAAAACACCAAGACAAATGGGCCAGGGGAGGGGGGAAGAATTAGAACGGGAGAAAAAAAAACGCACAAGAGATACTAACAAATATTTATGACAATTGGCTGATCTGGGAATAGAAAACAATTTGAAATATCTTTGGCCAAACGCCGATCCGATCGCCGCCAATCAAAATGCAAATGCAATGCCATAAAAGGAGTCAATCATTTCCACTCATCAATCAATCAAAATCAAACAGCTGCTGTTGGTATTGCATTTTCGACTTATCGTTTATCAATTTTAGCCACAAAAAATTCCCCAATTGCACATAAATTTATCATTGTATTTGGGACAGCAAAACTAAAAGTTAAAACAAAATCAAAAAATCTACTGGCCTCAAGTGTGAAATGATGTTAAAGTGGGTGGTAACCTAAACACAGAGTAAAGAGGTAAGAAAGACAGCCAAATTCTATTGTAAAATATAGCTTTAAGACGCTACAAGTATTGTGTTGGCTGCTGGTAGCGCTGTTGCTCTGAATTTTGTTTTGCTTATAACTCCCCTTGACGTTTGTGGTCCTTCGTGGTTTCGATCACGTTTTTCTTTAAAAACTTTTACACCAGCGGTCACCTTTGACAGCTATTAGAAGAATATGAATTCTTTGTAGGGTTGGATATGATGTCTAGTTTCTACTGCCTATATTATTACATTTATTAATCAAGATTAATTACACTAGGCAACAAGGTTCCGCTTATTCCAGAGATTAAAATCGTAACTCAAACCCACTTGACATGCTTCTCATAATTTTTAATCCTTTTTGAATGGACCTGCTTTTTAACCGCTTAAAATTTGCTGAAACCGTTTATATAAGGTAGCCCGTAACTTTAAAACAAAATTTTTCTCATAAAACCCACTTTCAGATTCCTAGGCTTAAGATAGTCATCCGATTTTGACAAAAACTTTTCCAAATCTGTAAAGCGTATAATATTAATAATCGCTGAAGAGACACTTTAACATTAAAAACAAAATAATTTCTCATAAAAACACTCGACCGTAGTCCTATAGCTATAAGATATATCATCCGATCTTAACAAAAACTTCATCTTTAATATTATTAATTTACTTACTTAAAAAAATTTTTTCACACACTTTTTACGTATTCCTTATATCATCTCCGTCTTCCTATTACTTGATAAGCTGTTTTCAGCCTTTAAACAATATAATATTTATCGATTTTGCTCGTCACCTGTAAAAATTATAGTATAGAATCTTTCCATATACGTAAATTTATTTGATGAAGAAGGTAAAGATTTTAGTTAGCTGCATTGCCTATTTCTCGTTTCTCGTCTTTTTCTTTATTTGTTATGCCAAATTGTTTGTATAAAAACGTAAGTATATTGTCGTTGTTTGTGCGATCGCCTTTTTCAAGTTACTCTCTTCCTCTGATTGGCCCCTCACAAACGCAGAGTAATTGTGCCCGCTTGGTATGTACCGCACACAGAAAGTGAATAGCAAACGGATAGCTGATTTACAAATTCTTATCAATATGTGCTTGTTTTTGAACATTTTTCTATTTTATTATATTTAAATAATGTCTTAAATAATCTTCAATTTTTCATTTTTAAAAGTATGTTAAGAAATATGGATTGTATTTGAGTATTTCAAACCAATTGCCAATTTGCATTTTTTTATCTGATGACTCAATCGGACAATGCACGAAGCCTTTCAACATTTTAACCTTTTTAATTAAATTTTTTCGCTTTAATCTAAATCCAAATCTATTTCCAATTTAGATTTAAGACAATAAAATGTTTACATATATACAATAACTATCGCAGTACTGAAT
The DNA here is from genome assembly GCA_018904235.1 of Lordiphosa stackelbergi. Classification (NCBI taxonomy): domain Eukaryota; kingdom Metazoa; phylum Arthropoda; class Insecta; order Diptera; family Drosophilidae; genus Lordiphosa; species Lordiphosa stackelbergi. Next base: position 75,204 of record JAEIFU010000916.1, read on the forward strand.
TCAAGACTACCCCGCCTCGAAATTTAATCTATCTATCTAAAATTATTACTTGTTCCGCATAATTTCGGTCCACAATTAAAATTTCAGTCTTGAACATTGTTTATTTTTACTGACAGATTGCATGAAGGTACGAAAAGATCCTATAAAAACTTTTACTACCACATTGAACATTAGAGACTACCTCAAAGCGACAAAATGGAAGGTTGGGCATTCCCAAAGCCAATATTCCTAAGAATATTTTGTAACAATTCAATAACTATGTAAACTTCGTGAAAAATATCTGTATTTAAAATGTTAAAAAATGGCAGAACGGTAATTTTGTAACATTTCATTAAATTTTTATTATCAATATGAAACCATTATACAATGAATACAAGGTAGTCGAAACACTGGCTCCATTTCTCATGTGCGTAACTTTGTGAGTCTGTGTCGTCGATTGACAGATAGGTCTTAGTTTAAGAATTTGAATTGTTTACTTTGTTTGAGCTACAAACCTATTTTAACTTAAACCAGCTGTGCTCCAAAGTCATTTTTATTTCAGCAAAAGCTGAAACTACGCTTTTAATTAAAGGTGTGTTTATTATTTTTAATAAATGCAATTCGAACCCTGAAAATGACAAATGAGCAATGATTAAAACGGTGAGGTTCCTACGATGCTACGGTCATGTTGGCAGTATTCGTACTCATTTGTAATCATACTCGGCGAGTACTTGATTACTATTTTACTTACTCGTGCAGCAAAAATTAATATCAAAAATGATAAAGCGACGACTGCTGCTGCTGCTTGCTTTTTTATCAAAAATCGTTTTGGCGCAAATAGCAGAAACAGAATCAAATCAGCCAAAAACTCTTCCCATTTTCACTTTCGCAAATATTTAGCATTGTTGAGACCAAAATTTGGTCCGAAAAACGGCAAAAGTGAAAAAGTGTGCACGGAGATAGAGAATTTCATACTTGGATCAAGAATGTTCGATAACAAAAGTACAGTAAAATACAATTCCCCAATCCCAGGAATGATATTCTTGATTCAAGAATGAAATTTGTATACAGTTTTTTAAACCAAGAGATTGGAACATATCGCTCACTTACTTCAATACTGGCATAACTCAAAAAATACGATTTTTGACTTAATGATGCAAGAAATACTCGCTGTATTGTCTACTATTTTGTGTAAAAATTTTCCTATTGATATCTATTTTACTTTCCATGTGATATGATAATTTGTCTCATTATAATTTTACAGGTTCATTATCTTAATGCAAGGAACGTCATATCTCAGTTGTCGTGCAGTCGATATTGAGCAAACATACATCGGCTTTCAATTAAAACATCATATTTTCATGTTTTATCAATAAGTATTCTAAATGTATAATATTATATAAATTAGTAACTCGTAACTAAAAGAATCATTTTCTGGCTTAAGTCCATTGCGAACTTTAAACGTGTTTTTCTCAAAATGGATTATTTTGAGTTATGCCAGTATTGAAGTAAGTGAGCGATACAGTCATAGTATGGCTTGCTTCCTTACTCAAATTGACAATGAATTGAGCTCGATTTCAAGAGTGTTTTGTACTTAAACTTTTCGTTCTACTTTTTTCTTAGTTTAACATGTTCAAAATGCCAACATTTTGTACAGCCCAAAAGTATGCAATATGTGGTGTATAAAATTTAGGACACTGTTGTTTTTGAATAGCATACTTTTAGGCAGTAGACAATACCAAATAGTATTAGGTATTTGGAATAGTCTATTTAAAGTTAAGTATAACTTTGCGATAATTTCAAAGAAAGTCAAAATAACAGTGTAAGTGGTTCCCACATAACGCGCCTAAAAAGCGTCAAAGTATACATTTAAAGCAACTTTAAGCTCAATTGCTCACTAGCGACACCTTGATAGCGGAAGCTTTCTGTAGGGCTTTGAATCAATTAGCTTAAAATGTGGGACTTTAAAGACAGCTTTGTGTAATCTGGCTACCACATGCTTCTTGAAGCTCATTGTAAGTGTCAGGATAACCCCGAGGTATTTGTACTCCGGTACCACCTTGACCTGTTCCTCCTGAAATGTCCAGTTTTCCAATGCTGCCAGTCTGCCGCCCTTTCTAAACACCATAATCTCGGATTTTGCCTTATTGACTTTCATGCCCCACAATATGCAGTACGTCTCGAGACTATGGATTTATTTGCTGGAGGGTTAAGGGATTGTCCGCTACCATCACAATGTCATCTGCGTACATTAATACCCTAATGTTTGTGTTGTCGATATACAGGCCACCTCCTAAGTGATCGTGCAGATCATCTAAGTACAGCGCAAACAGCAGCGGTGACATAAGGCATCCTTGCTTTACTCCGTTAATTGTTTCAATCTTCTCAGAAAGCTCGCACCCAGTCCAAACAGCGCAATAAGTTTGTGAGTATACTTTTTCGATAAACTGTATCATTATTGTTGCTACACCCAGTCTTTGGAGCTTGAATATGAGATGTTTGCGGGGTACTCGGTCAAAGGCAGCCTTAAAATCTACAAAATATGCATACACTTTTAATTTTTCTTCAAATTTAATGCGGACTATAGAGGCTAAGTTGAATATGTTGTCAACCGTTGAATACCCACACCGAAATCCTGCTTGAAACTCGTTTAGTTTATCGTGCTTTTCCACCCACGTTGTTAATCTCGTCGACAATATACTCATTAGTAGCTTCGCAGCGCAGTTCATAAAGGATATACCTCGGTAGTTCATCGGGTCATTGATATCTCCTTTTTTATGTATTGGAAATATAATACTGTTGACAAAATATTTTTCCAAACAGTTGTTATCAAAGTCTCTATTGTAAATAGTGACTATTTGTTTAAGCATATCATTGGGGGCATTTTTGTAAAATTCATACGGAACTCTGTCTTCTCCAGGAGCTTTATTGGACTTGGCTTTGTTTAGTGCTGCCAATAGTTCCTCCATTGTTAACATTGCAGTCTGGATCTGCGATTTACATCGGTGCATATTGAAACTCCATGGCGTTTTGTTGAGGGTTAAGAAGATTATTGAAGTGATTTCTAAAACTCCACGCAGATATTTCAGCTTATTTTACTTATTTCTCTGCTTCCTCCACCAGTGCTTGACTGCAATTAACTGTTTCTGGACATTTTTCTTGTACTCTTCTGCTTTTTTGTCGTTCCACGGCAGTTTTGGCAACAAGTTTGGCTTCTGGCCAGATGTTGTCGAACCCAATAAAATAAATTTCAGCAGGATGGGCATGTGGTCCGACCAGATTTTGCTCTCCACCTCAAAGCTTATCACACGCTCTAGTATCGCTCCGTCAACTGCACATACATCTATAAACGTCGTGCAAATGTACAAATGTAGCAGGCAGAACCCCAGCCCGTCCGTCCGTCCGTTAGTCTGTTTGTATGAACACCTAAATCTCAGAGACTAGAAGAGCTAGAGCAACCGTATTGAAATGCAGACTCGTATTGTCTGCACGTAGATCAAGTTTATTTAAATTTTTTTCCACTCCCACCCCCGTCCCCACAAAAAAAAGTTAAATAACTCGATACCGATCTTAAATTTAAGACTTAAATTTATAATATACATTTTATATTAGCCTTATCAATAATCCCTGAAATTTTTCATCAAGATCGGATAATAATAAAAAATGTTACATACTTATTGGTTGTCCCCCTCAGGAATACAGCAACGCTGTTTAACATTTCTTCCCAAGCCGGGTACGAGTCGGTTGGCCGACTTTAACTTACGCTCTCGTTTTTTATATGGAGTTGACAACCGTCGGAATCGATTTAGTTTGTTTGAGTACTGAACTGCATTCATTATTTTTTACCTTGACTAAAATAATCGTTGAATTGTAGGGTATAGTTTATTGCATATTTAAAAAATAGTATTTTACGATAATATCAAAGAGACTCAAAACAAAAGCAGAGGCTCCTCACAAAACACGCTTAAAAAGGGTCAAAATAGGCATTTTAAGCAACTGTAAGCTCAAATTACCGAAAATCCAGACGGTGGACCATTTTCCAAAACAGATTCTTGTTTAGCACATAAAAATCATCTAGAATAAGCTCTCCTACTTCAACAAACTGAAAAAGGCAATTTTTTTGCCTTGTTTTAATTAATATTTTGTCGAAAATATTATCGATATATCGAAATATCGATATTTTCGCCCAATATATAGAGCATCATTATCGAATATTTTTCGGAGGCGATATATCGGATATCGAATATTTTTTGGTGATATTTTTCGTGAATATTTTTGTTTTAGCCTTCAGTCACAATGTTGCGAATAACTGTTTCTTATGCTCTGGACATGTAAGGCACAATGTTTAAAAGTTGTTTTATTAACTGTAACCAAGCAAAAAGTTGTAAGGACCATGGAAACTCAACAAACATAAAGGCGCACTTGATAGCAAAGCATGGTGATGCTTGTCTGAAATGCAGTACATTGGAATTTACCGTTCTTTGCCCTGGTGGAACGGGACCCTATTAAGTTCTGGATTGCAGAAAGCGACGCATTGTCAGTGCTTTCTGACTTGGCATTGTCGTATCTTATTACACCGGGAAGCTCCGTGCCATCGGAACGATTGGCCTCGGCTACAAAAAGTGTGGTTTCTGATACCAGAAGCCGAATGACCGATGAGCACATAACTCTTCGTCTTCCTTAAATCTTTATCTAACGATTATTGGTAAAATCGGAAGTTTTTAAGTTTCGAAGATTTAACCGAATAAGTTTTTTTTATGCTTTGTAGTTCCAATGCTCTAGTTTTAAAGATGATGAATTAAAAAAGTAAACACCGCTTTCGTTCCATAAATTTAAATTCATGAATAAGCTTTCAGAACTTCTTAGTTATGTTATATATGAAATAAAAAATAAATATCTTTTGTTAATTTAATAAATATACTTTAAATATAAATTTTTTGCGCAGTCAGATTGTAGTTCTTATTACGCGTCAAATGACGCCTCAATTACCTCAATAGACCTGTTCATTGTTTAGATCCGGGCTTTTATTGAAAAATATCGAAAATATCGATAATATCGATGTCTTTGACACCAAAATATTTACATCGAATTGATACTTTTTCAATATATATATTTTATAGATATTTTTAAAATACAAACTACGACAACCCTATTTCAAATCGAATGACTCTTAACTCAGAGTCGGGGTTCAGCTATTTTGTATGACGAATGGTTTAAGGGGTCGGCTTCACAAATGAAATATCGGGGTATGCCACATGGTATATCATTCATTCCAGCATAGGATTTGGTAAGCTCCACGCAATCTTCTTTATTGTCATGATTGTTTGGTTCTCCCGAATTCCATTTTAGAAAATTGCTCTTCTTTCCTGTAGTTTCGGACATATATACTTCTTCTTCTTTTTGATCATGTACATCCAACCAATAGTTATTGTGTGGCAGACGTCTCATGAGTTCATCTAATTGCTTTTGGTTTTGTAAACTAACCAAATGTGCGCCCATTTCAGAACATATTTGTAGAGCACGATGCCATTTAACTTGCTTCTCATATTCAATATAATAGTATTTACTACCAATTTTCTGAAACTGGCTCAAATCTATATTGTCTTTCCGGTTGTTGGGTTGTTCAAGTGCCTCTGCTGCTGTCTTATTGGATTTGTCTTTCATTCCATCCAACTCGATTTCTGTTTTGGCTAGTGTGGCTTGACAGTTAGCAAGTTTTTGATTCTCGTTAGCTTCCAATTTATTGTTTAAATCTTCCAGTAAAAGGAGAGCCTTATCCAATCGATTGGACAAATTGGTGGTCTTCTCTTGGTTGCCTTGGACAACAATTTCCGTCTGATTATGCTCAACCTTCTGTAGTCTAGTTTCAAAATCAATATGCTGCTGTTGAAAAGATGTTCTAAATAATTCGTTAGCTTCCAGTTGTGCGAGAGCCTTTTCCAATTGATTGGACAAATTGGTGGTCAACTTCTGTTGGTCGGTCAATTGAGCCTCAAGTTTTGCCATTCTAGCTTGAGCATCGGTTGGTTTGATTGCCTCACAGACTTCTAAGCGGGTCTGCATAGAGGGAATGTACGTAAGAAGGGGTTTGACCACCTCATAGCAATAGCCAGAGCACTCAAGTAATGGGTCATTCTGTAATAAATCAATTAATGAGATTTGGCAAAGATTTTTTATGTAAAAACTGATCTACTTACCACACAGCCTGCTTGAGATTCGGCGAGGATTTGTGTTAATAAAAAGAAAATGGTAAAATATGTCATGACTAGGCTTAGCTGCGACTTGCTGCTACAACAGACTTTAAGCTAATAATTTAGTTGTCCAGTCTGAGAACAACGAACACTCAAAGACCTACACAGATAACCCCCGCAAGATGTGCCCAATCTCACTTAAAACTTACTAATAAAAAACAAGTGAGAGCGCTGTAGTCGAGTGCCCCGAAATCAAAATACTCTGTACCCTTAATTAATTTCCTAGCCGAATGTATTTCTCACTCGAATCTTATTGTGCTTTTCAGAGTAAATATATACCAAAGTTAAAAATGTTTACCTCGCACATACATAATTTGCACAACTTCATGATCTCCTTTTAACCATTTTTAATGTGTTCTGTGAAAAATATGTTCAGAACGCCTGTCTGAAATACCCTTCAATGTTAAACATATGCCACTCTATTGTGCCATTTTGGAATTTTGATTAACTTGTCGATTCTTTTGAGAGAACCTGCTGTGAGCCGGAGGCAGAGAAAAAAGCACAACACGTGAGAAAATTAATTTGATTAAATTGCCACAGAAACGCTCAGCGGGCGACAGACAACAACCTTTCTACTTGTTTTTTTGTGCTTGAGTCATAACAATAACTTGAGGCCTTATCGGCTTAATCAGTTGTTGCCTGGCCCGGCTACTTAACAAAAAAAAAAAAACAACCCTCCATTAAGGATCTGCATATGCGGGTTTGCCGTTGTGAATGCACTAAATGATGTGCATAAGTGCGAAAACGTTTCGCTACTGAACTGTTCTCCTGGTTTCGGAACACTCTCTGTTTTTCTCTGTTTGGGTTGATTGACGCTGATAGGGCACGTGTTGGCAATTATTTTGGAATAAATATGAAAAGCTTTCGCTTGAGGTCTTGGGTGGAAATCAGATGACTTCTTGTTCGGGCACGTTGAATGGGGAAACTAAAAGGCTGCTTGGACATTACGTTTAAACATACAAGTTTGATGGTGTACAAGTACAATTCCCTGTTGTTCATAAACTAAAACGAGAGCGTAAGTTAAAGTCGGCTCTAACCGACTTCGATATACCCGTTACTCATGAAAAGAAATGTTTAATAGCGTTCCTGTGTTCCTGAGTGGGAACATCCGAAAAGTATGCAACATTTTTTTAACTCGGCTATTTTATATCCGATCTTAATGAAAATTTTAGCGATTGTGGTTATGGCGAATATAAATTTAAGTTTCAAATTTGAACTCGATATCATAAAAATAGGTGTGAGTGTAGCTAGCACTCACGAGTCTTTGATGTGAAACATGATGCTTAGTCTAAGAGCTTATTTTCAAATCACAAGCTCAATAAGAAGAAATCCAGAAAATCCAGATCCCACCCAGATCCAACCAAGCTTGATCCCATTTACATCCCGACTAGATCCCACTCAGATTCTACGCTGATCCCACGTAGATACCGCCCAGATCCTACCCAGATCCCACCCAGATCTCGCCCAAATCCCTTCCAGATCCCATCCAGATCCCTTCCATATCCCACCCAGATCCCACCCAGATCCCGCCCAGATCTCAACCAGATCTCGCCCAGATCCCTTTCAGATCCCATCCAGATCCCTTCCAGATCCCGCCCAGATTCCTTCCAAATCCCACCCAGATCCCACCTAGATAACGCCGACATACCACACAGATCCCGTCTAGAGCTCACCCAGATCTTGCCAGGTCCCTTTTTGGCAAGAGCGCCAAGCAAATTAAACAGAAGTCGACATCTTCGTCTTCTTCCGATGACGAAGACACCTTCTTCTTGGCTGGTGGTGTTGCCTGTCGTTTTCCTGGCCGGCCACGTTTCTGGGGGGTCTTCTTCTGGTGCGACACTGGATCACATTGTCGCGCAAAACCGCGACGCTATCCGGAGAAGTTAGCCCAGTGGTTTGCATTGGCTTGCGACCGCGATTCGATGGCTTTTCCGGAGAAGTACTTGCACCGGCACAATTTCATCCAACAGTGAAAAGAGGCTTGCCGAAGACGTTCGTGAAGTGGTTGGTTGGGGGGAGGTTAACACCTCTTCTTCTCGCCCCATATTGGGATCGGCGGAAACGATGATACGACGCTGATTGTCTTCATCAAAATCAGCCTCTGTGGCGACTTCTACCGCTCTGACTTTCTCGAAATACCAGATCAAAGCGGTTCGAGGAGGCCCATATTCCTTGGCTGTAGCTTTGACGGCCTTTTTATCGATGAGGCATTGCTTAATGGCATAGACCAGCCCATTAAAATTGATTTTTGTTGAATCGGACGATTTTTTTTATGTTGACATGGCTAAAAATGCACAAAAATTCACAAAAATGCTGTTAAAATATGATACACTAACATAAACACCGATATTTGACAGTTTTATGGCCAAACACACACTTTAAACACAATAAAACAAGGGTGTCCACGACCGGTGCAAAAGTGTGTCCATTCTTGGAAATGGTAGCCATTTTTGTTGTTGTTTAGCAAATTTACACGACACAAACAATGCACTGAAACTGGATATCAAATCTCAAAGTACACTTAATGCACTAAATCACAAAGTATAATACTTACCTCTTTTCAATGTTTTGCTTCGATTTAACGCAATTGAAAAAAATTGAAACTCGGAAAATTTTTTCACGATTTTGTTTATTTGTTCACAGCAGGAAACCGAATGCGTGTTTACACTTCGGTATTGGCTCAGATTATATGTACATTTAATTGCTCACGCTCTGTTCTTTCTTCTTTGAAAAAGCAATGGCAAATGCCGTTTAGTTGTTGTTGTTATCTCAAGAAAGAGAGAGAGAGAGAAATACAAAGAGCGTTTTTGCGTTCCATCCATGATACAACTAACACAGCTATGGCACTCTCTGAGTGCGGTTTCAGCTCGGTCCACAAAATTTCAGTGCGTAGTTGATATTTGATGAGAAAGGTTGTGTGAGGGGTGAGATTGCTTTGTTGTTTCAGCATTGCATTTTTTCCTACACACATACGAAATTGAGTGTTTTTTGCGTTTTTTACTGTTGCGCTCACTCTCCCTCTCTCTTTCGCGTTCTCAGCAAAAGCGTTTAGTCCACAATGTTGGCTGTGTGCCAAACCGTATTAGTTGTATCATGATTCCATCAACACTCGCTCTCTTCCTGTTGAAGTAAACAAATTGTACCGCGTCGATGCGTTTGTTTCCAAAAGGTAGGTTTGCATTGTACGTGGGGTACTATTTATATTTCAGGAATATCAGATAATAAGAAATATTTTTAAATGAAAGTCTTTATTGTTTTTCAGAATATTCTCCATAAAAATTTATGCACTTCTGTACTTGAAGTAATTTTTTTTACGGTAAGGTGTTTATGCAAAATCCTACATATGCTGGTGGAACTAATGTTTAGGGATGCGTCAACCTCATGGTATGGTCACATGGCGATCTTTTATTTCCAGTTCACACACAGCATCTATGTTTTCTGGCACAACAACAACCGAGCTTGGACTACCCTCACCACAATTGAATTCACTGTACCAGCGATATGCAGTGGTTAATAAATTTATTTTATTTTTTATTATGGTTGGAATCGTTTCAAATTAGTGTTTTTGCGTCCGTCCTCGGCGTCACTTTTTCTCAGTGTGACCATAACCGGCATACCCTCACAATACTTATTTTACATGTTCAGGGTGGTAAAATAACAAATTCAAGATCTTAGCAGCTAGCAAATGTTAACATAAGTCAAAACGTTGGTTATAAATTCAAATTCAAACTTTTAAACTAACGTATTCATCAAAGTCAGGGATTCACTTTAATTTTAGCGCTAGAACATAAACACGTTGCGAGACTGTTTATGCTAAAAAATGTCAAACTTTATTTTGGCATCACCAGATTTTAAATACAGACATTAGTGTTTCCATTCCCACATATAATATTTAACCCCCCACCTTTTTACCAATTCCACTGAGCAACATCTAACATCTTGGAGCAAAATGTTTTAGTTCCTTTTTTTTTATTACGTACGTAATATAAATAAATACCGGTACGTACCGGTACGTACCGATATAAGTAATAGATATTTTTAATACTGATAAAACTAAATTCTGAGATAAATCTTAATCATTTTATTCCTGTTTAATAAAACGAATCAAAATTCAACACATAATGAATGGTTTCACATTAAAAGTAAAATTATATCGCCTTCATATTTCGTATTTTTTTATGTAGTTAACACGTAAGATCTAATGATTACATTACATGCTCATATATATTATATTATATATTACTAGTTTTCGAATTCAACTTCGAATTTTATATATATGTCCACTATATAGCATTCTTGTAATTTGCTCGCAGTGACATAATTGCATTAAATGTGGTTGAGTCTATGCAACTTCTTAGCGGATTCATTATATATTTAACGCCAAAGAATAGGCGTTGCACGTTTACCGGCGTAGCTGGAACAGGAAAAACGACTTTTGAAATCGCACACAATTCTGGGAACTTTGTAGAGAAACATGCACAAGAATCAAAATCAATATGCCTCAACTTCGTCGGCGCATTCAAATGATCCAAAATTTGAACAGCAGTTCATTAAGCAGTGATTGATCAGCAAACGACAAAATTTGTGCAAAAATATTATGTAAAAGATCGATACAAGTATTTTTATGCTCAGTACTTAGCGTTACGTTAGACCTAGGGTCCAAATATATTGCACATAGAAAAGCATTGTTTTCAAAAAGGGATTTCTCTCGCTTTTCTATTTTCTGAAAAACGCTTTCGCAAGAGAAGTTTTTTGATATTTCCGCTTCCGCAGAGATCCAAATGGAATAAAAATCGCCCAAAACTAGATTTTCGTTTAATTTAGTTGTGTCCGCCCCGCTGAGTCAAATATGCGCACATTTTCGAACGGTTCAGAAGAAAGTCATTATCTGCAGCCGCAAAATTGGAGCAAGAGTTGAAGACGTCTTCCGCCAGCAAATATTTTGGTATCCTGTAGGTTGAGTCCAACGCGTGGGGCAATCGATGGGTGCTTAAATGTTATAACCCCTAAAAAGTTGAAAGAAAATCTGGCATCGTGTAAAGGTCGTTTTATGATTGCTTTTTTTTGCATTACAAATGTCTGACTAAAACTATGAAGCGCTCTGCAAAGGTAAAAACACCGAAACTGTACCGGTACCAACGTTTTGGTTTCGTTGCGGTTATATCGGTTCCAATAATAACGGTAAACGGTTTGCGGTTCCCAAGAAAAAATTTGTTTCGATTCCGGTTTCGGTTCCGGTACGCGATTTGAAACGGTTTATTTCGGTTAACGGTTCCGGTTTCGGTTCCGGTATTATGCCCTGGTTGAAACAGAAAATATTCATAACTGGAAAGTATAAAGACGCCATCATTGAAAACAAAAAAATTGCCTTAATTTGTGAAAACTTGTTTACATAATTAAATTAAATGGTCTTTCTATGAACAATTCTTAAAAATCGGTCAACTTCCTCGACATATGGGCATTTCCACAGTCGCGAACGCGACAATCGTACGCCTTTAAAATGCAGAAAAATATAGAAGACAAAACGAATTTTTGATTTTGTTTCTATTTTTTGGTAGAATTTTGATAGCAGTATATTTAGTGCAAAGGGAAGGTTCAGTCGATTTGACGATTAAAATATACTTTAAAAAAATCATGGGATTTATCACGCGACAAAAATGGAAGTCGTTTTCGACTGCATCTAAAAAAATTTAAAAATCTGCGAAAGTTAAATAAATATTTTGAAGCAGTTAACTTTTAAATAAAGGGGAATAATGCAGCTTTTTATTGAGTGCAATCATACGCAATTATTTACATTAGTTTTGTTTTTATAAGCTTTAATATTATGAAGAACGCGACATTTATCACGCGACATCTTAAAAAAGCTAACAGTGAAATGGACATTTCTTCGGTATTCAGGCTTATTTTTTTATAGTAAAGAATCAGAAAAGCTGTACTTACATTTTAAGATTTATTTGGATATTTATTTTCAATGTTATGTTAAGAAAAATCATTTTAAAAAAAACAATTTTTTTCAATCTCGGTGGACCTTTCTGTGGAAATGCCCATATACATTCGTTTCACAGATAGAGTTTTTACTGAAATCTCTTTCCGCCAGGCATTTGTTGAAGTTTGGAAAATCGTAATAGTCACAAGGAGCTTACTCCGTAGATTATATTAATTGCGGTACTCATTTGGCCCATTTGTAGCCTAATTCATAAAATTGAATGTTTCTCGAGAGGTTGTTTGATATTAAGCAAATATGAATTTTGTGCCAAATTGTTTTAATCTAGTACTGATTGAATGTTATTGTACATTTGCATGACAATTAATGTAAGGTCTATGTTAGATCAAGTAGTCTTTTAATATTTCCTATACACTTTTTGTGTATCAATCTAGTAATCCTGCCATAAAATTTAATTCATTTTTTCGGGATTAACCGCTTGTAACTTTGTCCATCGACAAGATTTATATGCAAAAAAATTTGTGAAATTAGAAGAACCATTGGGCTACATGCTAAAGTGGTTTTAATTAAAATTCAACCACCCTAAATGGCTGGTACACGGCGATTAAGTTTGAAAAATTTGGTATAATTTGATGAAAATTGCTCTTCAAAGGCCAATTTAGGCGCTTTTGGGTTTGCTGATGATGCTCCATTGATTTTTTTTAGGCGACCTTAGAATGTATACTGTCGCATAGAGCTCATAAATACAGATATTGTTGCTCGGTGTAACCTCCATAATTTTTTAAAAGCCAAAAAAACAGCAAAATGGTTTTTCCGCGATATCTTGAAAACAAGAGCTGATGGAGAAAAACCGAGACCAGTTTTGGAATCAGTGCACAAAACTGGATCAAAATAGGGCTGGACCTCACAAAAGTGGTCATTTTGTTGGCCTGTGTTATTTGTATTTAAGGTGAAAAGAAATATGCCTTAACCTCACAGAAGCTTAGCGTAAGAACCATATTGATGACATGTGACAAAATCATGACAGTAATTAAAGGGGTGCTTCCCCCCCTCTTTATTCATGTTTTTCCCATTTTTTTTACAGGAGCAGCTATTAAAAATAAATTCAAATCTAACACCAAAAAATTATTCACAAAAACAAAACCCATGCCCCCATACCCCCACCCGATCTGATGCTGATTAAATTAGCAAGAAAGAGCTGGAGCATTAGAATTCGCCAAATATGTTGCAAGACACCCAAATAGTCTTTTTTCGGGATAAGGAACAATCATATCTGCCTTTTAAACAATACCATTAGATTTGTAAGCCTGATTTTGTTGAGCAAACGTTAAATAAATTTCGTGCCAATTTATTTTTCCTCAATATTTTATTTTAATAAATTTTAAGAGCATTGACTGACAGATGTGGGATGTTAGATGTGGCCAGTGTAAATTTCAATTTCACATCATCATCAAATTCCAAGCGTTCCTCTAAAATGTGCTCAGTGTGCAGAGACTATAAGACGTTTAGAAATTCTGGCGCAAGACTTGACTCTTGTTGATTTCAAAATCAGCCACAGTATTTCAGCATCCTGTGTTTCAAACGATTCTATGACAGAGATCTTTCTTTTGCAGTGCCTCATTTCTAAACAAAAGGTTTGCGTTCCTGATTATACAATTAACTTGCTTGAGTCAGTAGATAAACTCATACGCTAACCCTGCTCTATTCCTGTTACAACTATAATTGTAGGCTCTTGAAATATTTTATGAAACTCATTAGGCCGCCCTTTCGATAGTTGACCCGACAAGTTACCCCGTTTTTAAGGCACTTTCAGTTGTTACTTTTTCTTATTTTGTGGGCGGTATGTGCGAGTGTGCTTATTAAAAGTCTCTTGTTGTTATCCTAGGCACAGTAACCTTTTGCCCAAACAATTAGAGCACTAACAAATGCAATTACCAGTCCGCCTCCTACTCCTCCTACCCCTCCAACACCAACGCCGCGCAGCTATCCCTTCACCCCTTGGCCACGACACCAGCACAATTGCTCTCATTGGCAACAATTGAGTCGTGTCCTGCAAGTTCTCTGCTCTGACTCTGGCTCTGAAAAAGTTGCCCAAACGCGTGCCACATATTAAATTACATCGAAATATGTGCACACGATGCTGATGCTGATGTTGATTTTCGAAGGGGCAGTTTGTAATTTGCTGGCATTTTTCCGATTTTTATCAGCAGCAGTTCAGCAGTTGATATTTTGATATATTTGCTCGATTCCCTCTGCCGAGCCAAAGTGTGTTATTTAATTTAATTTGCCATCAAATTTGATTTGGAAATGACAATAAGGGGATTTCTGTGGGCGTCATCAGACAATTTGGAAGCATATTTCATATTTAAATGAAGCTTAACAGCCATTTATGTTGGAGAATGGGAAGGAGGTGAACGCTCCATTGGAAACACTAAATTTAAATGGAAAATGGTTATGTTTTCGGCTTGGATTCGTTTCGAAGATCATTTTTTATCACAAGTCTGCAAATCTGTTAAGTTCCTTAGAGGTTTTGGGTGCGGGGATTTGAACCCAAAATTAAGTCTAAGGTTTAGTTCGTGGACCGGTTTCTAAGTTGGACGAACCTAATTTTTCTTTTGTTAAGGAGGACCCTTCTAATTTAACGAGCTATTTTATACGTCAATCAATAGTCGAATGAATGAAGTTCATTGTTGTTATCCTTCATATCGACCTGGACGTACAGCGACGTAAGCATTAAAATTCCAAAATTTTACTCTTATTTGTATTTTCCCAATAGTTATTATTTTATAGAAAGTTGTATAAAATCTTATAAAAAGTGTCTTACGTCCTTTTTTGGGATCCGAATACTTTTCCGAATAGATTTGGTCCGGCCTGTGTCAGCTTCAGGAAGTAATAATAGGTTTGTTTGGTTCATGGTCCGGTTTGGTTCGAATCTAGATTTAATATCAAT